>CAVMJV010000172.1:0-270724 GCA_963681835.1 Meloidogyne enterolobii | reverse complement strand
TTGGGGTAATTGAAGTTTATTAATTCGACTTACCATTTTTATTATCAGTTAAAAATGTACTTTCAAATGAGCTATCGTTTGTCTATATACGATAAGATTTTTGAAAAAATTTTTGTTTTACCCCAATATTTTAAAAATAAATTTAATTTATTTTTGTATTTTCTTCGAGGGATTATAACTTTGGGGTAATTGAAGTTTATTAATTCGACTTACCATTTTTATTATCAGTTAAAAATGTACTTTCAAATGAGCTATCGTTTGTCTATATACGATAAGATTTTTGAAAAAATTTTTGTTTTACCCCAATATTTTAAAAATAAATTTAATTTATTTTTGTATTTTCTTCGAGGGATTATAACTTTGGGGTAATTGAAGTTTATTAATTCGACTTACCATTTTTATTATCAGTTAAAAATGTACTTTCAAATGAGCTATCGTTTGTCTATATACGATAAGATTTTTGAAAAAATTTTTGTTTTACCCCAATATTTTAAAAATAAATTTAATTTATTTTTGTATTTTCTTCGAGGGATTATAACTTTGGGGTAATTGAAGTTTATTAATTCGACTTACCATTTTTATTATCAGTTAAAAATGTACTTTCAAATGAGCTATCGTTTGTCTATATACGATAAGATTTTTGAAAAAATTTTTGTTTTACCCCAATATTTTAAAAATAAATTTAATTTATTTTTGTATTTTCTTCGAGGGATTATAACTTTGGGGTAATTGAAGTTTATTAATTCGACTTACCATTTTTATTATCAGTTAAAAATGTACTTTCAAATGAGCTATCGTTTGTCTATATACGATAAGATTTTTGAAAAAATTTTTGTTTTACCCCAATATTTTAAAAATAAATTTAATTTATTTTTGTATTTTCTTCGAGGGATTATAACTTTGGGGTAATTGAAGTTTATTAATTCGACTTACCATTTTTATTATCAGTTAAAAATGTACTTTCAAATGAGCTATCGTTTGTCTATATACGATAAGATTTTTGAAAAAATTTTTGTTTTACCCCAATATTTTAAAAATAAATTTAATTTATTTTTGTATTTTCTTCGAGGGATTATAACTTTGGGGTAATTGAAGTTTATTAATTCGACTTACCATTTTTATTATCAGTTAAAAATGTACTTTCAAATGAGCTATCGTTTGTCTATATACGATAAGATTTTTGAAAAAATTTTTGTTTTACCCCAATATTTTAAAAATAAATTTAATTTATTTTTGTATTTTCTTCGAGGGATTATAACTTTGGGGTAATTGAAGTTTATTAATTCGACTTACCATTTTTATTATCAGTTAAAAATGTACTTTCAAATGAGCTATCGTTTGTCTATATACGATAAGATTTTTGAAAAAATTTTTGTTTTACCCCAATATTTTAAAAATAAATTTAATTTATTTTTGTATTTTCTTCGAGGGATTATAACTTTGGGGTAATTGAAGTTTATTAATTCGACTTACCATTTTTATTATCAGTTAAAAATGTACTTTCAAATGAGCTATCGTTTGTCTATATACGATAAGATTTTTGAAAAAATTTTTGTTTTACCCCAATATTTTAAAAATAAATTTAATTTATTTTTGTATTTTCTTCGAGGGATTATAACTTTGGGGTAATTGAAGTTTATTAATTCGACTTACCATTTTTATTATCAGTTAAAAATGTACTTTCAAATGAGCTATCGTTTGTCTATATACGATAAGATTTTTGAAAAAATTTTTGTTTTACCCCAATATTTTAAAAATAAATTTAATTTATTTTTGTATTTTCTTCGAGGGATTATAACTTTGGGGTAATTGAAGTTTATTAATTCGACTTACCATTTTTATTATCAGTTAAAAATGTACTTTCAAATGAGCTATCGTTTGTCTATATACGATAAGATTTTTGAAAAAATTTTTGTTTTACCCCAATATTTTAAAAATAAATTTAATTTATTTTTGTATTTTCTTCGAGGGATTATAACTTTGGGGTAATTGAAGTTTATTAATTCGACTTACCATTTTTATTATCAGTTAAAAATGTACTTTCAAATGAGCTATCGTTTGTCTATATACGATAAGATTTTTGAAAAAATTTTTGTTTTACCCCAATATTTTAAAAATAAATTTAATTTATTTTTGTATTTTCTTCGAGGGATTATAACTTTGGGGTAATTGAAGTTTATTAATTCGACTTACCATTTTTATTATCAGTTAAAAATGTACTTTCAAATGAGCTATCGTTTGTCTATATACGATAAGATTTTTGAAAAAATTTTTGTTTTACCCCAATATTTTAAAAATAAATTTAATTTATTTTTGTATTTTCTTCGAGGGATTATAACTTTGGGGTAATTGAAGTTTATTAATTCGACTTACCATTTTTATTATCAGTTAAAAATGTACTTTCAAATGAGCTATCGTTTGTCTATATACGATAAGATTTTTGAAAAAATTTTTGTTTTACCCCAATATTTTAAAAATAAATTTAATTTATTTTTGTATTTTCTTCGAGGGATTATAACTTTGGGGTAATTGAAGTTTATTAATTCGACTTACCATTTTTATTATCAGTTAAAAATGTACTTTCAAATGAGCTATCGTTTGTCTATATACGATAAGATTTTTGAAAAAATTTTTGTTTTACCCCAATATTTTAAAAATAAATTTAATTTATTTTTGTATTTTCTTCGAGGGATTATAACTTTGGGGTAATTGAAGTTTATTAATTCGACTTACCATTTTTATTATCAGTTAAAAATGTACTTTCAAATGAGCTATCGTTTGTCTATATACGATAAGATTTTTGAAAAAATTTTTGTTTTACCCCAATATTTTAAAAATAAATTTAATTTATTTTTGTATTTTCTTCGAGGGATTATAACTTTGGGGTAATTGAAGTTTATTAATTCGACTTACCATTTTTATTATCAGTTAAAAATGTACTTTCAAATGAGCTATCGTTTGTCTATATACGATAAGATTTTTGAAAAAATTTTTGTTTTACCCCAATATTTTAAAAATAAATTTAATTTATTTTTGTATTTTCTTCGAGGGATTATAACTTTGGGGTAATTGAAGTTTATTAATTCGACTTACCATTTTTATTATCAGTTAAAAATGTACTTTCAAATGAGCTATCGTTTGTCTATATACGATAAGATTTTTGAAAAAATTTTTGTTTTACCCCAATATTTTAAAAATAAATTTAATTTATTTTTGTATTTTCTTCGAGGGATTATAACTTTGGGGTAATTGAAGTTTATTAATTCGACTTACCATTTTTATTATCAGTTAAAAATGTACTTTCAAATGAGCTATCGTTTGTCTATATACGATAAGATTTTTGAAAAAATTTTTGTTTTACCCCAATATTTTAAAAATAAATTTAATTTATTTTTGTATTTTCTTCGAGGGATTATAACTTTGGGGTAATTGAAGTTTATTAATTCGACTTACCATTTTTATTATCAGTTAAAAATGTACTTTCAAATGAGCTATCGTTTGTCTATATACGATAAGATTTTTGAAAAAATTTTTGTTTTACCCCAATATTTTAAAAATAAATTTAATTTATTTTTGTATTTTCTTCGAGGGATTATAACTTTGGGGTAATTGAAGTTTATTAATTCGACTTACCATTTTTATTATCAGTTAAAAATGTACTTTCAAATGAGCTATCGTTTGTCTATATACGATAAGATTTTTGAAAAAATTTTTGTTTTACCCCAATATTTTAAAAATAAATTTAATTTATTTTTGTATTTTCTTCGAGGGATTATAACTTTGGGGTAATTGAAGTTTATTAATTCGACTTACCATTTTTATTATCAGTTAAAAATGTACTTTCAAATGAGCTATCGTTTGTCTATATACGATAAGATTTTTGAAAAAATTTTTGTTTTACCCCAATATTTTAAAAATAAATTTAATTTATTTTTGTATTTTCTTCGAGGGATTATAACTTTGGGGTAATTGAAGTTTATTAATTCGACTTACCATTTTTATTATCAGTTAAAAATGTACTTTCAAATGAGCTATCGTTTGTCTATATACGATAAGATTTTTGAAAAAATTTTTGTTTTACCCCAATATTTTAAAAATAAATTTAATTTATTTTTGTATTTTCTTCGAGGGATTATAACTTTGGGGTAATTGAAGTTTATTAATTCGACTTACCATTTTTATTATCAGTTAAAAATGTACTTTCAAATGAGCTATCGTTTGTCTATATACGATAAGATTTTTGAAAAAATTTTTGTTTTACCCCAATATTTTAAAAATAAATTTAATTTATTTTTGTATTTTCTTCGAGGGATTATAACTTTGGGGTAATTGAAGTTTATTAATTCGACTTACCATTTTTATTATCAGTTAAAAATGTACTTTCAAATGAGCTATCGTTTGTCTATATACGATAAGATTTTTGAAAAAATTTTTGTTTTACCCCAATATTTTAAAAATAAATTTAATTTATTTTTGTATTTTCTTCGAGGGATTATAACTTTGGGGTAATTGAAGTTTATTAATTCGACTTACCATTTTTATTATCAGTTAAAAATGTACTTTCAAATGAGCTATCGTTTGTCTATATACGATAAGATTTTTGAAAAAATTTTTGTTTTACCCCAATATTTTAAAAATAAATTTAATTTATTTTTGTATTTTCTTCGAGGGATTATAACTTTGGGGTAATTGAAGTTTATTAATTCGACTTACCATTTTTATTATCAGTTAAAAATGTACTTTCAAATGAGCTATCGTTTGTCTATATACGATAAGATTTTTGAAAAAATTTTTGTTTTACCCCAATATTTTAAAAATAAATTTAATTTATTTTTGTATTTTCTTCGAGGGATTATAACTTTGGGGTAATTGAAGTTTATTAATTCGACTTACCATTTTTATTATCAGTTAAAAATGTACTTTCAAATGAGCTATCGTTTGTCTATATACGATAAGATTTTTGAAAAAATTTTTGTTTTACCCCAATATTTTAAAAATAAATTTAATTTATTTTTGTATTTTCTTCGAGGGATTATAACTTTGGGGTAATTGAAGTTTATTAATTCGACTTACCATTTTTATTATCAGTTAAAAATGTACTTTCAAATGAGCTATCGTTTGTCTATATACGATAAGATTTTTGAAAAAATTTTTGTTTTACCCCAATATTTTAAAAATAAATTTAATTTATTTTTGTATTTTCTTCGAGGGATTATAACTTTGGGGTAATTGAAGTTTATTAATTCGACTTACCATTTTTATTATCAGTTAAAAATGTACTTTCAAATGAGCTATCGTTTGTCTATATACGATAAGATTTTTGAAAAAATTTTTGTTTTACCCCAATATTTTAAAAATAAATTTAATTTATTTTTGTATTTTCTTCGAGGGATTATAACTTTGGGGTAATTGAAGTTTATTAATTCGACTTACCATTTTTATTATCAGTTAAAAATGTACTTTCAAATGAGCTATCGTTTGTCTATATACGATAAGATTTTTGAAAAAATTTTTGTTTTACCCCAATATTTTAAAAATAAATTTAATTTATTTTTGTATTTTCTTCGAGGGATTATAACTTTGGGGTAATTGAAGTTTATTAATTCGACTTACCATTTTTATTATCAGTTAAAAATGTACTTTCAAATGAGCTATCGTTTGTCTATATACGATAAGATTTTTGAAAAAATTTTTGTTTTACCCCAATATTTTAAAAATAAATTTAATTTATTTTTGTATTTTCTTCGAGGGATTATAACTTTGGGGTAATTGAAGTTTATTAATTCGACTTACCATTTTTATTATCAGTTAAAAATGTACTTTCAAATGAGCTATCGTTTGTCTATATACGATAAGATTTTTGAAAAAATTTTTGTTTTACCCCAATATTTTAAAAATAAATTTAATTTATTTTTGTATTTTCTTCGAGGGATTATAACTTTGGGGTAATTGAAGTTTATTAATTCGACTTACCATTTTTATTATCAGTTAAAAATGTACTTTCAAATGAGCTATCGTTTGTCTATATACGATAAGATTTTTGAAAAAATTTTTGTTTTACCCCAATATTTTAAAAATAAATTTAATTTATTTTTGTATTTTCTTCGAGGGATTATAACTTTGGGGTAATTGAAGTTTATTAATTCGACTTACCATTTTTATTATCAGTTAAAAATGTACTTTCAAATGAGCTATCGTTTGTCTATATACGATAAGATTTTTGAAAAAATTTTTGTTTTACCCCAATATTTTAAAAATAAATTTAATTTATTTTTGTATTTTCTTCGAGGGATTATAACTTTGGGGTAATTGAAGTTTATTAATTCGACTTACCATTTTTATTATCAGTTAAAAATGTACTTTCAAATGAGCTATCGTTTGTCTATATACGATAAGATTTTTGAAAAAATTTTTGTTTTACCCCAATATTTTAAAAATAAATTTAATTTATTTTTGTATTTTCTTCGAGGGATTATAACTTTGGGGTAATTGAAGTATATTAATTCGACTTACCATTTTTATTATCAGTTAAAAATGTACTTTCATATGAGCTATCGTTTGTCTATATACGATAAGATTTTTGAAAAAATTTTTGTTTTACCCCAATATTTTAAAAATAAATTTAATTTATTTTTTTATTTTCTTCGAGGGATTATAACTTTGGGGTAATTGAAGTATATCAATTCGACTTACCATTTTTATTATCAGTTAAAAATGTACTTTCATATGAGCTATCGTTTGTCTATATACGATAAGATTTTTAAAAAATTTTTGTTTTACCCCAATATTTTAAAAATAAATTTAATTTATTTTTTTATTTTCTTCGAGGGATTATAACTTTGGGGTAATTGAAGTATATCAATTCGACTTACCATTTTTATTATCAGTTAAAAATGTACTTTCATATGAGCTATCGTTTGTCTATATACGATAAGATTTTTGAAAAAATTTTTGTTTTACCCCAATATTTTAAAAATAAATTTAATTTATTTTTTTATTTTCTTCGAGGGATTATAACTTTGGGGTAATTGAAGTATATTAATTCGACTTACCATTTTTATTATCAGTTAAAAATGTACTTTCATATGAGCTATCGTTTGTCTATATACGATAAGATTTTTGAAAAAATTTTTGTTTTACCCCAATATTTTAAAAATAAATTTAATTTATTTTTTTATTTTCTTCGAGGGATTATAACTTTGGGGTAATTGAAGTATATCAATTCGACTTACCATTTTTATTATCAGTTAAAAATGTACTTTCATATGAGCTATCGTTTGTCTATATACGATAAGATTTTTGAAAAAATTTTTGTTTTACCCCAATATTTTAAAAATAAATTTAATTTATTTTTGTATTTTCTTCGAGGGATTATAACTTTGGGGTAATTGAAGTATATTAATTCGACTTACCATTTTTATTATCAGTTAAAAATGTACTTTCATATGAGCTATCGTTTGTCTATATACGATAAGATTTTTGAAAAAATTTTTGTTTTACCCCAATATTTTAAAAATAAATTTAATTTATTTTTTTATTTTCTTCGAGGGATTATAACTTTGGGGTAATTGAAGTATATCAATTCGACTTACCATTTTTATTATCAGTTAAAAATGTACTTTCATATGAGCTATCGTTTGTCTATATACGATAAGATTTTTGAAAAAATTTTTGTTTTACCCCAATATTTTAAAAATAAATTTAATTTATTTTTGTATTTTCTTCGAGGGATTATAACTTTGGGGTAATTGAAGTATATTAATTCGACTTACCATTTTTATTATCAGTTAAAAATGTACTTTCATATGAGCTATCGTTTGTCTATATACGATAAGATTTTTGAAAAAATTTTTGTTTTACCCCAATATTTTAAAAATAAATTTAATTTATTTTTGTATTTTCTTCGAGGGATTATAACTTTGGGGTAATTGAAGTATATCAATTCGACTTACCATTTTTATTATCAGTTAAAAATGTACTTTCATATGAGCTATCGTTTGTCTATATACGATAAGATTTTTGAAAAAATTTTTGTTTTACCCCAATATTTTAAAAATAAATTTAATTTATTTTTGTATTTTCTTCGAGGGATTATAACTTTGGGGTAATTGAAGTATATTAATTCGACTTACCATTTTTATTATCAGTTAAAAATGTACTTTCATATGAGCTATCGTTTGTCTATATACGATAAGATTTTTGAAAAAATTTTTGTTTTACCCCAATATTTTAAAAATAAATTTAATTTATTTTTGTATTTTCTTCGAGGGATTATAACTTTGGGGTAATTGAAGTATATTAATTCGACTTACCATTTTTATTATCAGTTAAAAATGTACTTTCATATGAGCTATCGTTTGTCTATATACGATAAGATTTTTGAAAAAATTTTTGTTTTACCCCAATATTTTAAAAATAAATTTAATTTATTTTTTTATTTTCTTCGAGGGATTATAACTTTGGGGTAATTGAAGTATATCAATTCGACTTACCATTTTTATTATCAGTTAAAAATGTACTTTCATATGAGCTATCGTTTGTCTATATACGATAAGATTTTTGAAAAAATTTTTGTTTTACCCCAATATTTTAAAAATAAATTTAATTTATTTTTGTATTTTATTCGAGGGATTATAACTTTGGGGTAATTGAAGTATATCAATTCGACTTACCATTTTTATTATCAGTTAAAAATGTACTTTCATATGAGCTATCGTTTGTCTATATACGATAAGATTTTTGAAAAAATTTTTGTTTTACCCCAATATTTTAAAAATAAATTTAATTTATTTTTGTATTTTCTTCGAGGGATTATAACTTTGGGGTAATTGAAGTATATTAATTCGACTTACCATTTTTATTATCAGTTAAAAATGTACTTTCATATGAGCTATCGTTTGTCTATATACGATAAGATTTTTGAAAAAATTTTTGTTTTACCCCAATATTTTAAAAATAAATTTAATTTATTTTTGTATTTTCTTCGAGGGATTATAACTTTGGGGTAATTGAAGTTTATTAATTCGACTTACCATTTTTATTATCAGTTAAAAATGTACTTTCATATGAGCTATCGTTTGTCTATATACGATAAGATTTTTGAAAAAATTTTTGTTTTACCCCAATATTTTAAAAATAAATTTAATTTATTTTTGTATTTTCTTCGAGGGATTATAACTTTGGGGTAATTGAAGTATATTAATTCGACTTACCATTTTTATTATCAGTTAAAAATGTACTTTCAAATGAGCTATCGTTTGTCTATATACGATAAGATTTTTGAAAAAATTTTTGTTTTACCCCAATATTTTAAAAATAAATTTAATTTATTTTTGTATTTTCTTCGAGGGATTATAACTTTGGGGTAATTGAAGTTTATTAATTCGACTTACCATTTTTATTATCAGTTAAAAATGTACTTTCAAATGAGCTATCGTTTGTCTATATACGATAAGATTTTTGAAAAAATTTTTGTTTTACCCCAATATTTTAAAAATAAATTTAATTTATTTTTGTATTTTCTTCGAGGGATTATAACTTTGGGGTAATTGAAGTTTATTAATTCGACTTACCATTTTTATTATCAGTTAAAAATGTACTTTCAAATGAGCTATCGTTTGTCTATATACGATAAGATTTTTGAAAAATTTTTGTTTTACCCCAATATTTTAAAAATAAATTTAATTTATTTTTGTATTTTCTTCGAGGGATTATAACTTTGGGGTAATTGAAGTTTATTAATTCGACTTACCATTTTTATTATCAGTTAAAAATGTACTTTCAAATGAGCTATCGTTTGTCTATATACGATAAGATTTTTGAAAAAATTTTTGTTTTACCCCAATATTTTAAAAATAAATTTAATTTATTTTTGTATTTTCTTCGAGGGATTATAACTTTGGGGTAATTGAAGTTTATTAATTCGACTTACCATTTTTATTATCAGTTAAAAATGTACTTTCAAATGAGCTATCGTTTGTCTATATACGATAAGATTTTTGAAAAAATTTTTGTTTTACCCCAATATTTTAAAAATAAATTTAATTTATTTTTTTATTTTCTTCGAGGGATTATAACTTTGGGGTAATTGAAGTATATTAATTCGACTTACCATTTTTATTATCAGTTAAAAATGTACTTTCATATGAGCTATCGTTTGTCTATATACGATAAGATTTTTGAAAAAATTTTTGTTTTACCCCAATATTTTAAAAATAAATTTAATTTATTTTTGTATTTTCTTCGAGGGATTATAACTTTGGGGTAATTGAAGTATATTAATTCGACTTACCATTTTTATTATCAGTTAAAAATGTACTTTCATATGAGCTATCGTTTGTCTATATACGATAAGATTTTTGAAAAAATTTTTGTTTTACCCCAATATTTTAAAAATAAATTTAATTTATTTTTTTATTTTCTTCGAGGGATTATAACTTTGGGGTAATTGAAGTATATTAATTCGACTTACCATTTTTATTATCAGTTAAAAATGTACTTTCATATGAGCTATCGTTTGTCTATATACGATAAGATTTTTGAAAAAATTTTTGTTTTACCCCAATATTTTAAAAATAAATTTAATTTATTTTTTTATTTTCTTCGAGGGATTATAACTTTGGGGTAATTGAAGTTTATTAATTCGACTTATTATTTTTATTATCAGTTAAAAATGTACTTTCATATGAGCTATCGTTTGTCTATATACGATAAGATTTTTGAAAAAATTTTTGTTTTACCCCAATATTTTAAAAATAAATTTAATTTATTTTTGTATTTTCTTCGAGGGATTATAACTTTGGGGTAATTGAAGTATATTAATTCGACTTACCATTTTTATTATCAGTTAAAAATGTACTTTCATATGAGCTATCGTTTGTCTATATACGATAAGATTTTTGAAAAAATTTTTGTTTTACCCCAATATTTTAAAAATAAATTTAATTTATTTTTTTATTTTCTTCGAGGGATTATAACTTTGGGGTAATTGAAGTATATTAATTCGACTTACCATTTTTATTATCAGTTAAAAATGTACTTTCATATGAGCTATCGTTTGTCTATATACGATAAGATTTTTGAAAAAATTTTTGTTTTACCCCAATATTTTAAAAATAAATTTAATTTATTTTTTTATTTTCTTCGAGGGATTATAACTTTGGGGTAATTGAAGTATATCAATTCGACTTAACATTTTTATTATCAGTTAAAAATGTACTTTCATATGAGCTATCGTTTGTCTATATACGATAAGATTTTTGAAAAAATTTTTGTTTTACCCCAATATTTTAAAAATAAATTTAATTTATTTTTTTATTTTCTTCGAGGGATTATAACTTTGGGGTAATTGAAGTATATTAATTCGACTTACCATTTTTATTATCAGTTAAAAATGTACTTTCATATGAGCTATCGTTTGTCTATATACGATAAGATTTTTGAAAAAATTTTTGTTTTACCCCAATATTTTAAAAATAAATTTAATTTATTTTTTTATTTTCTTCGAGGGATTATAACTTTGGGGTAATTGAAGTTTATTAATTCGACTTATTATTTTTATTATCAGTTAAAAATGTACTTTCATATGAGCTATCGTTTGTCTATATACGATAAGATTTTTGAAAAAATTTTTGTTTTACCCCAATATTTTAAAAATAAATTTAATTTATTTTTGTATTTTCTTCGAGGGATTATAATTTTGGGGTAATTGAAGTTTATTAATTCGACTCACCATTTTTAGGGACAGTTTTTAATGTACTTTAATAAGAGCTATCGTTTCTCTCTATACGATAAGATTTCAAAAAAAATTTTTGTTTTACCCCAATATTTTAAAAATAAATATAATTTATTTTGGGATTTTATTCGAGGGATTATAACTTTGGGGTAATGGAAGTATATTAATTCGACTCACCATTTTTAGGGACAGTTTTTAATGTACTTTAATAAGAGCTATCGTTTCTCTCTATACGATAAGATTTCAAAAAAAATTTTTGTTTTACCCCAATATTTTAAAAATAAATATAATTTATTTTGGGATTTTATTCGAGGGATTATAACTTTGGGGTAATGGAAGTATATAAATTCGCTCTTTATAGAAACATAAACTAATTGTATATTATATCAAGGATTGCAATCCTTCTTCAAATATAACCATGATTTCCCATGGTTCCAACTTTTTAAAAATTTTGTTTAAATTCGTTAAGTTGAGAATGATGGTTTAAAATCATGGTTTAAATTAAATTTTTTTAAATTTTTAAATTTTTTTTGATTTATTATAGTATATACCATAAGAATCTGCATTAAATACTGTATCTAAAATACGAGCCCGACCTTTACCCAATCAATATACCATAAGATATAATACATTTTATAATTTTTTGATATTTTTTTTTTGATTGAATATATTCAAATTTGATTTTCTGAATGGTACATTTAAATTTTATAAATTTAATTTTAAGAGATTCATAATTGAACTAATAAGATTTGTGATTTAAAATTCAAACGATTAAAACGACAATTCAATTAGTCTTATTTATTAAAATACAAATAATTGGATTAAATCTCGGTGTTAAACGAATTAAATATTTAATATATAGGGGAATATTCAAGCAGTATTTTAGCAAACAGGTTTAAATTATTTTAGTTATCATTTGAACGGGTGGGACTCAAACCGGTTCTATCCGTTATTCGTAATTTTGAGTTCGGTTAATTCGCAAAAAAAAACCGGGTTTCGTTTAACCGCTTGTGTCCTACCCTAGTTATCATTAATTCGAATTACTCGTTAATGCTCTAATTCTATTCATTTTTTCGGTAACAATATATCCGCTTGTAGTAACATAACATCTTGTTGAGAACCAACAATCTGAAATATTGAAATAGATCTCTAATTATAATAAGATTTTCAACTCACAAAAATTCTGTTTATTTTTGAAAGTTCGATTTTCGGTATATTCCTTTCAATTTCCAAACTTTCTGATTCGTGACTACTGAATGTTACTGCTAATTTGATGATTCTATCAGCTTTCCCACCTCCAAAGTTTATTTTAAATGAAATTTGTTTATTTTCTTTTTTAACATAAACAGCTGTGACATTGTCTGTTATATCTCCTTTCTCACCTTGACCCTAAAAATATTTAAGTTTTAGCCAAATTATCCAGTTTTTAAGATTGTAATCCCATCTCCGATCCAACTACTACTCCGATCTCCGATCCAAAGAAAACATTTAGGCTTGATTTTGTAAAACTATAATAAGATTTAGCAAAGGTTTAGCCACCGGGCTGAATTCGAACCTCCAACAACGCTCGCCCGGCTTTGCTCACATAGTTGAATTTGCACTGCCATTGTGCTGCATGGGGCGACGACTAATGGTTTTTCTTTTATTTTTATGTTCGTTAACCACCGCGTAAGAATCTAAATTCTGCTAGGTGAACTATCCTTACACTATAATGGATTACTTTTTAATATTTCTTTTCAAATTTTGTTAAATATGACCAAGTAAATCTCAATTATAATAAGTCTGAAAATTAAAACCCCCGACAAGATCGAAGGTTCGGACTACAAATATAATAATCTTGAACCGTGCTCTGAGTTATCAAATGAACAAATCCTGTTGTTGGTTCGTCTTTTGTGCTTTTATCGTCCTTTGGAAATTCAAACATTATCATGAAAGAAATTTTGTTTCCGCCGTCTTTATTCACTAAAATTTTAAACTTAATAAAGCAAATTTTATTATCGTATACCAATTAGGAATAATATGTATAATAAAACAAAAATTTCCACAATACGATATCTAGTTTGATTTAGTGTTCGGCACGGTTCGGTACTCTCGCAGTACTTCCGAAAGTATTGACTCGGTGCTTTCTGGTACTCACGGTATTGTGTTGTAAAAATTAATTTTACCGACACTAACATGCTTCGTAATATTTCGCAAGGTCGTAGCTTAGAGTCAAGGAACCCTGGGTAAATGATTCGCAGCAATAAATACCAAAACCCTTGCTCGTTCCTGTAACTTTTAGTGAAATTACGAGTACTATCAAATTCAAAATTTTGTGGCATTGTATCCAAGCCACTTTTTTACAAATTTAAATTAAAAACTAACAATACGCCTTTAGTTTAGTCGACGTTTCCACAATATTTATTATATTTCCAGGCTTAATATCCCCTGCGACATGTTGAAGTAAAAAAATGGCAATATATGTTGATTTCATTTTTGTAAATTCAAACATAAATTTTAAATTATTTTTAGGCTTTAAATGGTTCTCAGCTTCGATTGTAATAGAATGAGGGAATCTAACTGTTTCAGTTTTAATAACATCGATAACTTTATCAAGCTATTGTTTAAAATAAAGAAATTAATATTAATTTTAACTAGGGTAGCAACTCGCCCTTTCGGGGACAGAAGTGTCGTGGATCGGGTCGGGTAGATGGATCGGGGTTTGTCGGGTGCCAAAAAGTAGTCCGGTCGGAGTTTCGGGGGTCGTGTTGCTACCCTAATTTTACTAATTAATTCTAATCCATTCACGCACCTTTCTTACATCCAGTATTTTCCAATTAAAAAATGCTTTTTATTAAAAATATTCCATATAATGTAAGATTATTATAGGGCATTACCCAAAAATTTAAACTATTCTTTAGTACATTTGTTAGCATCGCTTAGCTTAATCTGACCCCAAAAGGTTTATAACTTTCAGGCGAAAGTTTATAATTTCTTTTATAATTTTCCTCGCTCCCCGAGTGTTTTTCCTCGCTCCCCGAGCTCGTCTCGTCTGTACGAATTTTCCGTAAAAAGAGTCTCCGCTCCGAATATCGAACCTAATCTAACCGACATTTCTACAGACATTTCTCTCCCCTGCCGCGTAAAATGCTTTTATTAAAAGAATATTAATCAAAAAGACTTGATAAACCTGTAAAAGATTAATTTCAAGATCCTCTACGCTAGAACTCGTCTCAAATTGAAGATTTGTTTTTACTTCTCCATCTTTAAGAAAATTAACAATAATACTTTTATCTTGCACAATAAAATTTAAATTAAATTGTTCTCCATTTAAAACGTTAAAATCTTTGTTTTTGTCTGTTTCTTTTAATTTATACATATGCTTAAAAAACGAAAAAATTTAAAAATTATTTTTTTTATTTTAATTATTACATCTTTGCTAATAATTTTGTTATCATTCATTGAATAGAACATTTCAAGAACTTTTTCATCTTAAATTTTAGATGATAAAAATTGTAAAAATAAAGTGTAGTTAATAGGGTTTTTCGGTTCTTACTCAGTTCTCGATATCCAAAGATTTTCCAAGAACTGATTACTCAGGTCAGAATTATCGAACCCTAGAGCCCTATATGGTTTGATGCATCTTGACAAGTTGAATCAGACCATACGAGGGCCTTCTTGATTCAACAATTTCGAACGAAGTTATAGCTCTGCAGTACCCTGGTTGTGGTACCTAGGCCTGCTCCTGTGTAAATCAAAAGAAGAAATAGGAAAATAATTACTATAAAATAATTTAATTATTAATAAATTTATTTTCTTGATTTTTGTCCAAAAATTTCAGATAACGAATCGAAAACGAACGAAAATACATTTTCAGCAAAACACGAAACGAAAGAAAAAAGAACGAACTGAAAATCATGAAAAATCCTCGAAACCACGAAAAACGAAACGAAAATTATCGCCCAGCTCTGTTGCCAAAATAAAGACAAAAGTAAATTTTTGGAATAAATTGTGATTTTAATTTATCTTATCAATTAAATATCCCGAGAATCTCATAATTTTTAGGAACTTTTTAAAAATAGAAAAACCAACCACACGAATTTGTAGATTTACCAGCACACAAAGTTATAGTTAAATTTTGATTGAATACAATATTATCTACTTTTAATACAGTTTTTACCTTCAACTTATTAAATCGAATAAATTGTAAAATTCCTTCGTCACTATTATTCGTAACCAGAAATTTAAATTTAAAAATTTTATTTAAATTTTAATTAAATAATTATACTATAAACGGAGGCTCTGTTGGTTTTGTTGCAACTGTTGTCTTTAAAAAAATTATTTTAATTATGGAATATATTTATAGTTCAATTGACTATCTATAAAATCACCCCATAATAAACTTTAATTAATTTTTTTTTAATTTAGTTGGCTACTGAAACTGGGAGATATACGATAACTCATTATGGATCTTGTCTAGATTACGTGTTCAATCAACCTTTACACCTCCAATAAAAAGTTTATGCGTCCAATCAAAATTTTATGAATCTAATCTATCGTAATATGTACCGGTTCTACGTGTCTACTCACCCTGAGATATGATACACACTAACAATACCGAACCATATCTTTTAACACATAAATTAGTGTACTTATTTCCAAAGCCCACATTATTCCGTGGCAAGGGTTTATTTTTACCGAATGTGTTTTAAATGAAAATATAATCTGTAATTTCAATATTAAAATTCTCTAAAATGCTTTACTTTTTTGCCGTTCACTATTGGATGCCTTGTCGTTTTGCTTATTCCAACATTCTTCACGAATAGCAACTACATAAAATTTCTTGAATTATTAAATACTTCATTCAATTTTAGTAATTCTTAATGCTCTTATAAATGCCGAAACAAAGATAATTAAATTATCAACTAAACTCAGTACGAAAATCGGATATTGTGGTCAGCACCATACATGGGCAGAACGTATCGTATCGTTGTTTCAATAGGAGGTTTCATGTTCCGTTTCGGACGAAACAGTTTTTAATTTGTTTCGTGTTTATTAACATGGGGCTCGTTAACGAAACAGTTCCTAATTTTAAGCCAGAACTTCCGAAAACAAACCAGAATGCCTACACACTTTTGGTCATAACATAATTAAATTGGGAGATATAAAGGCAAGATATTTCATAGGTGAATTTATCGGGATTAAAAGTGATATAGGGGATTGGGAGAGATTAAGAAAAAAAATAGGCGTTTGTCATGCATAGGAAAATGTAGGCACACATCCTGAGATGGGCTTACAACATAGGCTTATGGGACCATAATTTATGGCCGAAAAATATTTGGATTTCGTCCATGTCTGGTCAGCAAAATCAATGATTTACAGTCCACTCAAATTTATTTTTTAGTCTAATTGAAGGCCGTATCAAGTACCAAATTGTATGTATAATTATATTCCAACCGTTTCACAAGTTCCAGTATTTTCAGTATTTTCTTCAGCTTCCTCATATGAGACATAATCTTCCAAAAACCCTCCATCAGCAATATTCTTTTCAATATCGCTCGAAAATAATGCATTCATTTTATATCCATCACATTCCTCACATTCTTTACAGGCAAAAACATTTCCTTTTACTTGGAATCGTCTTGCCAACTTTGAATTTGCAAAACTATCCTCTTTGCCAGGACAAACTTTAAAACTGACAGAAAAATAAAAATTTATAAATTTTTATTTTTATTATTTTAAATTTTTGCAAGGATGACTAACCGAATTGATCGATAGAGATCCGCTGAGGTCTGGATCAAGGCCTTTTCCTGTACCCAGAATCCAGGCCAGGCATTTTTTGACCTTCCTGAGTTTTTCCTGGGCCTGGATCTTTTCTGGACTACAAGCCTAGGTCAATAAATCGAAGCCGGCACTTAATAACAGACCCAGGCTTTCAAATATACCGATCCCTCGATCCGACACTACACCAGAAAAAATGTTAATATACCCTGTTATATTTTTTAACTAACAAATATATTTAAGGTAAATTGTAAACAGAAATTCTATTTTAATATCAAGGCTAATATAATTTAAAATAGAGACATGACCGAGGCTAAATCTTGATCGAAAATCTTGGTTATCTCGATTCCCGTATGACCTTTCCAGCAATCTTTAATTTAAATAATTAAATAATTAAATCTTTTACTTATCATCCTCATATCCATTTGCAGACAAAAATAATACGATTAACAAGATTTTAATAATTATATCAAACATTATTAATTTAAAGTATTTTTACTAAAATAAAATTTTATTACTACATTAAGGGGGAAAATATTTGCGCTGTTCTAGCTTATGCGTCCGATGAACTTTTATGCGTCCGATCAAAAGAAAATTGGGTTTTCCTAATAGTATATAGCAGGGATCCTGCCGACCCGATTCTCGATTTCCCTTATCGGGAATTTTGTTTTTTGTTGGCGGATCCCTGGTATATAGGGCTCATAATTTTCAATGCTTTTAAAATTAAAAAATAAAACTAGTAATGAACTAATATTAAATTGAAGTGAATATAAAATAACTGAATAATTTGAAATTAATAAATTTAATGATGACTAAACAGATTTGCTATTAAATTTATCCGTTTGCTTTCCCATATGATTCATTTTAAAATTTTATTAAACAATTTATTTTTTAAAATTTTGAGTAATAAAAATATTATTTTTGAATAATCATAGGACCATTTTTAGTGGTTTTAACTAGAATTTAGCTGTGAGAATATTTTTTAATTTAATTAACTAAAATTATACAAATTTAACCAAATTTTATGGGGAATTTTACGATTTTAATATAAAAAATTAATTTTGAATCCATTTCCCATGAATAATCATCAAAATTAATTTAAGCTAAAAAGGGGTATATAAACGAATAAATTTTGGTTGGTAATTAAATCAAATGAAAATTATTACTCTAATTTTATTAAATATAATTTTTGAATAATCCAAAAAATATTTCATTTATTCACCAAATAAATTCTTCTGATACTCGAGACAACACGCTTCAATTCCTTTTTAATTGATGGAGACTTCGACCCTCACGGAAATTTTAATAAATTTCCCTTTAAGAAGAGCCTCATGGCACGGATTAATTATTTTTATCGAAGTAAATGATATTCGTCAGATATTATTCTCCAATCCTTGCCAACTCTTCAATCCAAAGTTGTTTGGGAGCTCGAAAGAAATTGGAGTGGATTGGACTCTTGGATTGGATAGCATGTAATGATAATCTAATGTTTCTTCAATCCGTTCTGGTAACAACTTCAACTTTCCAGCAATCCTTTTACAAATCCCGAAAGAAAATTAAAATCACGGCCAACGATCATCAGATTCGTAAGAACTCCGATGTACAATTTTAAGCTAAAAATGTCTAATTTAGTGAAGCCATTCTTTGTGGGCAACATGGAAAATCTATTCAGAGAAGAAATTGCCCTAGATAAATGCTCGATTTTTTGGACATGGAGCAGTACAAATAGTACGGGATATCCTTCCTGCTGCTACACATCAAGAGGAATGAATTAAATTGGCTGATAATAAAATGGGTCTTCCATCCTGTCAACTTCAAGTATCCAGCAATCCATAAAATCCTGAAAATGTTAGCAGTATTGCTGAACATCCACATGCTACAACACATTATGTTATGCAGGATTGCTACAGTCATTGTTGATTAAACAGTGAAACTACATATGGTTTGTAATTATTATGATTTTTACTTATCTTAGGATCTGTTATCTTCCTATATTTTTAAATCAAAGAAGAAGCTCTCATCCATAAAACACCCTTTCTATCTTATTTCGGAAAAATCCGAACATATCATCTCGAGCATAATTTTAAAAAATTTCAATTTAGTTATATACTTGGAAAAGATCAAAATGTAAAGATGGTGTTAAGGAATTAATATTGATAAAAAATAGTATACTGCAATAAGAATGCTTAAATTCACATAATATGGCTGGCTGTAAATTTGGCATTACAAGAGAAAATTCCATTTATTCTCATGGTTTACTTATTTAAATCTTAATAGACTAACTCAGAATTAAAATAGATCGACGGGGTTGGCCTCCAAAAATGGTAACTCTTGACAACAGATCAAAAACACAACTATGCCAGTCTTCTCCTCAAAATTGCTTTAATGCACAAAATTCGTTGCCTACTCTGACGTAAATTAATTAATTAAAAATAATTTTATAAGAAAATTAAATCTGGAATATATGTACTTTGATATAGGCTAGAGTTCTGTACGATCCTTAAGCTCTTAAGTTCTGTACGAAACTTCTTAATTTTGTTTCGGTCGTTGGAACCCCAGCACCCTGATCGAATTTGCAAGTTCTGCTTCGATAGCTTTTATTTATTATTATCAAGTATCAGTTATTTCATTGAATTCTTCAAAAAATGAATTTAAAAGTGGAAACTCATTTAAAAATTAAATTTAAAATATACAACTGAATATGAAAAATAAATTTTTAGACCTCGCAGTCTGCTACGAGAGTCAAATGATATGGAAACAAACACTCTTGAAGTGGTTGTTGAAATTGCTGGACATAAATTTGAAATGTACGCCTTTTAACAAGACCCAAATTGCATTGGAAAAGAATTAAAGTTAGAACTAGTAAAAAATTTTTATTCAAAATTTTCTTAAATTTTTCTCAATTTTTTTTCAAAATTCCATTCACTTCAAACATTGTTTATAATATATACTCATTAATTTTATTTTGATATTAAATTTATATAATAAATATTAAAAATACACAATTATAATTTAATTTTTCAAGCTATCTAAAAAGAACAGAGAATAAGTTAAAATTCTAGATTATATCCATAAGATAAGATCACAAATCTGCAGCATTTTTACTAATAAGATGACTCTTGATTTCCGATCCTAGATTAGGATTTGACCTTAAGTTAATTCCTCATTTTAATAAACCAGAGGCATAAAGAGTATTTTACTGATCCCTTCAGGTTGACAAAATAAACGAAAGAGTTCTCGTTATTCCAAGGCGAGGTTTTTCAAATCAAGAATAGATTTAAATCAAATTTTAATCAAGGAGTGAAGAAACCACTTGTTTGAAGAAACACTCATTTTCTCATTCTCAAATATTAGTATATATTCTTGCACCGAGTACATAGATGATCAATCGTCTCTTTAAACTAAATTTTTTATATTTATTTAGATATTTTTAATCTTTTTTCTTCATTTTTAATCTTATTTTTTTATTCATTATTTGATACAAGTCTGTTTGGAGCAGGCCAGTGTACCGCGAGCCACATGTACCGCCGAGCTATAACTTTGTTCCAAAATTGTCGAATCCGTGGCGTTCTGGTATGGTTTGATTCGGCTGGTCGAGACGCATCAAACCATACCAGGGCGCCACAGATTCGCCAATTTTGAACTAAGTTATTCTCGGCGGTACATCGGGGTGTACCCAAGTCTGTTATTCCCCCCATTTTCATTTTTTCATAATTTGATTGGATATAATCTTCATATCCTTAATCCAATCTCAATGATTCTATATCATTCGAAAGCTCTTAATAAGCGCTATATTTATCTTAACTGGATAGATTAAGTCTGATCGCCTATTAAAAAGTAAAAGTTTATAAGTGTGAAAAACGACTATTTATTGCACTTTTTAAGTCGTAACTTCTAGATTTTAAACTTCTAAAGCGAGTTTGGTATCAACAAGTTTCAAAAATGTTGGGAAAAAACAAAAAAAAAGAATTACCGATTTAAATTAATTTTAAAGAAAGTTATAACAAAAAGAATAAGTTCGAAGATTTGCCGCACTCTGTAAGGAATTGGAAGGATTAAGGGGAATTAAAAGGAAATTCTCTGATTTATAATTAAAACGATGGATTAAAAAATTCCTAGAAGGTTGAAGAATTAAAGAAATATTGTATATTTTTAATATTTATAAAATAAATTAAATATTAAAACAAAATTAATGAGTATATATTAAAAACAAAGATTGAAGTGTTTGTAATTTAAATTGAAAAGGTATGAGTAAATCTAATGAAGTTTTGAATAGAAATTTTTTTACTAGTTCTAAATTGAATTTTTTTCAACTGATCATCTGCTTTGTTAGAAGGCTCTGATAGAACAATAGGATTCTTAAAAATATAAGATTATGTAATTAATTAATATTTCAGCAACTTGAATATATCCACCTTAGTCAGAACAAAATTGTTTTCGTATGAATTATAATCAAAATTTTCGAAGCAACCATCATGAACAATACAGCATTCATTTACTGCACCCATCCTGATTATCCAGCATCTAAAGCCAATTTTTTTTATTTTCCGCGTCTTTTTCTTTTTGAAACTCTTTTTAAAGAGAAGCTATTCATAAATACATATTTGTTGATAACTGCAAAACATGAGGAGCATAGTTCAATTTCCGCTTGCTGAATCCTGAAGATGTTCATAAGCCTCAGAACACTTTGTCGGCCATATATGCGCAAATCTATGAAGCTTTAAATAGAATAAATTTGACAATAAGAAACCTACTACAACAATTTCAGTTGTAATTTGTTGGGTAACATGTTGTATGACCCATCTTGATTGTCCAGATAATTATAGATCTCTTGAGCATTTAGTTGTAAATCTACAGAACCACTTCTTCTTCACAGGCATTCTCGCCCTAATTTGAGCAAAATTTTACTTTTGTTTATTCATCTTAACTATCAGAAACATACCTTAATAATTTCAAGTTGTAATTTGTTGAGTGATGAGTTTTTTTAGAATTTGAACATCTCAAGCTTCAGATAATTTCTAAAGACCCTCAAAAGTAATCACCAACAAAATTGTGTGGATTTTCTGCCACAATGTGGTTGATCAAGCATTCCTTGTTGTAATTTTTATCAATTAATTTGCATTTTTAATGCCATAATCAAGATTTAATCGTTTCTTGGAGACATCCCAGCTCGTAAATATTTGATGATAAGCCTAATTCGTTTACATTCTAAAATTTTTTATCTGCATTGCTAGGAAAGATTTATTAATTTTACGATTTTTCCATTCCATAAATTCAAAACCGAACCAAAAACATGAATATTTGCATGTCAATTTTGGATTATTATTGCATTTCTTCTGTTAGTTATAGCTAATGGATTAATTAACGTTGAATTAGGCAAAATTATGTGTAGACAAGCAATTTTGAAAGCTAAGCAGATACTAATTTTGATTTGTCTGCGAAGGTTCCAATTTTTACTGGAAGCAAATGAGATTTGAAGGAAATTCCAGTTCGACTATTTTGTCGCTTTGGAATGTGCTTCCATGCCTATAATTTAATTAAAATTTAGTGGAATTAATATTGTTTAAAGTTAGATCGTACTGCTCCTATGTAATGCCGAAAAATACCACTACTAGTACAGTAAGGCCCAGGCTCTATCTAAGTTATAAAGTAACTTACTAGCAGATACACTTGTCGGAATATGAGAACACTGGCTGTTGTGAAGATATCATTGATAAATTTGTGATTTCACTTGTGTTTTATTGAGCCGCTAAATCTTCTTCGTCGTTTTCTATCTTTCATCTTTTTTTGATTCAAAAGATGTGCCTTGAATTTAAGGTTAAGGGTTGCTGGATTTGATACTTGAATGCTTACAACGAGAGAATACTGTCTTTACAAGAATAATTGCATGTTGATCATTGTTTATGACCAACACGAGCTTTAATTGCTGTTGGCTTTAAATGAAGCGTTAAAGGAGCTTCAACGTCAACAAAGCTAAAGCCCATAAAACTGTCTCCCTCCAATACTTGAGCTAAAAATTAAAACCACTTCATTATAAAGCATAAATTCCTACAGTATCATCTCTTTTAAAAATTATGTAGCAGCTTCAGTAAGGTCTCAATTTAGCCCTTAATCGATGCAGTGCATGCAACTTAAAAATATTTCCGCAAAATTTTGAGAATTTTGAGTGGTAAGAAGCCATATATGTACCTTCATTTTTCAGCGCTGCAGGCGAAAATTTTGAGATTTTTGTTCGGCATCTTTAAAAGAAGGTTCAATTTGACCCATTGTATTTTGATAAGCAATTTTCAAAGCAATATTGTATATTTGCTAAATATTTTTTTTGATTTTTACATGATTGAAATTACCTATATTCAAGTGCAAAATCTGTTGCTATGTAATGCATGATTGAACCAAAATCATAAGGCGTTCCAAAATTTAATTTTTTCGATTGAAGCCTTGTGTTTTGCAGCTTCCTGTGTTTTAGCAGCCCATTTGTAGCAGCTTCATGTAGCAGCTCCAGCAGGTTCTTCTCTGCAAAAACCTATCTCTATTTTGATTTTCCTCAAAATTCCAAAGCAAGTTCATAATTTGAAGCTTTAGCAAGTGTGTTGTTTCCAAGCTAAACCTTCCTGAAGTTAGCTGAATTATTCTTCCTTGATTTTTCGGTAATGGGATTTGGGGCCAACATTCAATGGCATCTCTAAATTATTTTAAATCAAAATGTATTTTCTCTTAATAATGGGATCTTTTATGAGGGGATATTTACCTCTGACTTGATAAGAAAAATTTTAGGTTCGAATGATATATAGAATTTATGTGATCTTGAAAGGTCAGAATCTAATATCAAAAAATATTTCAATGAGTATTTGTGTGAATTAATTTTAATTTAATCTTATAAAGCTTCCGATCAGCAATGTAGTTGGATTATCCAAGTGTTGGATTAAAAATCTAGGTTATCGGGACCGATATCCATCTCTAGTATGCTTCTTATTTTTTAAAGAACCTCGAATTTAAATTTGCAAAAACAAGCATATTTGTCAAGTATCATTCAACTCAGTTTAGAATTTAAAATATTCTTTGTTACACTTCATGTCGTTTGATGTATCAATTTTGTTTTTTCCGTATCCACTTTCTTACAAATCCAATGGTCTTAGAGCGAATTTTGCTGCCATTACTTTGTGAATTTGTTGGTGGATTGCTGCCACTGGAAGTTGTTGCAGGAACGGAAGGAAAATTCATCAGATTATCTGTTTTTTCCCATCCATTCCAGTCGATTCCAATTTAAGATCCAATCCAAGAGTCCAAAATCCGTGGAACTAGAAGTTTTTTAATAATAAAGTTTGGATTGATCAGTTGGCTAGGGTTATAGAGGAGTATATTTAGAGAATAAATTAAAAATTTTTTGAGTATTTAAACTTTTAATAAAATCAAATTTAATAAAATTAAATTATTTTCCATCTAATTTAATTACCAGCCAAAATTTATTCGTTTATATACCCCTTTTTTAGCTTAAATTAATTTTAATGATTATTCATGGGAAATGGATTCAAAATTAATTTTTTATATTAAAATCGTACAATTCCACTTTATAATTTGGGCAAAATCGTACAATTTTGGTTAATTTTGGCTAATAAAAAATTATTTTTATGATAATCATAGGACGATATTTTTAGGATTTTTAATTTATAGTTGTGGGAAAATTTTAAATTTATGAATCAACAAAAAATAAATTTTTTTATTTTTTATTAATTAATTTTATTATTATTAATTTTGGCAGTGAAAGATTAATACTCAATTATCCTTCTTAATATCCATTAATTCCTCAATATCATTAAAATACATTAAGTCCCTCGATTATTCTCCCAAGTACCTATATATATTACAGATCAGATCGGTCAGTTTTTTTTAGATTTTTCAGTATTCGGTTTCAATATTTATCGAAAAATTATTGACCGACCCCTCAGGCCGATCTTTATTATATATTCCTCATTGAGGCTTAAATCTTTAAAATTTCCTCAAAAAGGTCCTCAAATCAAATCCTCTAATCAACTTAAAGAAATTTCTTTTATATTAAGAAAGGTTTGTCATACCGCTGGTTTTTCAATTTTTAGGTACTCGCAAAAATTTCGTCAAATCTAGAATCATTTAAAAAGACAACTGAATAATATTTTTTCAGGTACTGTAGGTCATTCTCTCATTCTCGTGAATATCTCTACACTGATTCACTCACTCATTTAATAAATTTTTTTACTTTTGCTTAACAATTTTTTTAAAAATGTTTTAATTGAAATATTTAAATATTCTTGACTATTATAATTAGCGGGATTTAATAGCTTTGATAATATTGAAATTTATTTTTTTTTGAAATTGTATTTGTGTTTTCCTCCTTTAAAATCTCAAACATTTACATAATGAAAATAAACAGTTTTGAAATATTTTTAAAAATATAACTTTGTTTGATAGGATTCAAGTCTGACGACAATCAGGAATAGACTTACTGACAAGTATAAATAAAAATGATGATTATAGAAATGATATAGATGTCAGGAATCCAGATAATTTTCAGAAATCCAGACAATTTTCCAATTCAAAATTCAATACACGGATTTCAAAAATTTTCAAAAACGCAATACAAATCATAGACAAAATCATAGCCTAACATTTTTTATCGACAAATTCTGAAGTGCCCCGCCAAATTTTAAGAAGTGTGAAAAAGAAAGAGGAAACGTGGCAGATATGAGGGGTGCACGCAATTGCGGATTGCGACTCGTGATTAAGTAAATTGCGAGAGTTTTTGCAATTGCGAGTTGCGTTTGCGGATTTTTTTTAAAAAAATTGCAGGTTGCGGAATCTTTCTTGCGATAGCGTGCAACCTTGACCTTGATGCATATTCATTGTACAAAAAAGGTACTGATAACAGTTCATTCCAATTTCAATCGGGTTTAAAATATGGTTATCATTATCTAATTTTACTAAACAATTTCAAAATTTTTTATAAAGTTCGGGCAGTCGAAAATAAAATTTTGATAAATATTCTCTTAATCCCTTGCTAATTTATTAAATCAAACAAAATTTTTTATTTAAAAATAATTTATCACAAAAATATTAATCACATGAAAAAATTGAACTCAAAAAAATTCAAAGCTAAATTATATGAAAAAAGGCAATAATAGAAAAGTTGTAATTTGCTCCTTAATTTTAGTAAAGGATAAAAATAGGGGATTTGGCTGTCATGATCGAGAAATATAAAAAATAAAATTCAAAAACAAGTGATAAAAAGATAAATTTCGATAAATGATTAAATAAAACAATTAAATAAAATTAAATGATTAAATCAGGGCTCCGATTCGTGCTTTATTTGAAAGTATTATACTTTGAAACCGACCTCCATACTTACGAAATTGAATTTATACTTTATTGAAAGTAATACTTTGAAATCAACATTTTTAATTGAAAATGAAATCGGGGAAGGGATTAGGCAAAAAAGTGAATTTTTTTAGCCTAGGGCCTTCGAAATTCTCAAAATTTTCGCCTGCGGCGCTGAAAAAGAAAGAACTCTGGCTTATTGTGGTCCAAATTTCAAAAAATTTTCGCCTGCGGCGCCGAAAAAGAAAAAAATCGGTACTTTCCTGTTATCGGCCCTCCATTTTTTCTTCCTTATTTAACAACCTACTTCTGTACAGAATGGTCAGATTTTTTCTTTCCCAAATTCACTCCGTTCCCTGGTGGCAACAAAGAAAAGATTATTTTTTGCAAAGAACAGATTAATTTTTTTAAACTATTTTCTCCAACTATCTACTATTTCTCCAACTATGGAGAGATCTTGTTCCAACTGTGGGGATGTTGCTTACGTGAGCGGGGATGTTTTTCCAGCAGTTGTTCCCCCATTGTTAGAATAGAACAACTTCCCACATTCACAGGACAACTTTCCACGTCATTGGGATAACTTCCTCTTTTGACAATTTATGTTTTAACTTTTTTGATCTTGAATGTTTTAAAAAATTAATCTGTTCTTTGCAAAAAATAATCTTTTCTCTGTTGCCAGCGGGAAACGGAGTGAGTTTGAGAAAGAAAGAAAATCTGACCATTTTGTACAGAAGTAGGCTGAGAAATAAGGAAGGAAAAATGGAGGGCCGATAACAGGAAAGTACCAAAAAATCTGGCTTCTAAAGCTCTAAAATTCTCAAAATTATCGCTGCGGCGCAAAAAATGGATTTTCTGGCGCCCTCGGCGCCACAAAAAAGTGCATTGAAATGCACAAAATGCTCAGTGGAAGCAAGAAATTATTAGAAAAGTCTCATTTAGGAGAGAAATATAAAAGATTTGAGCACGAATAAATATTTTCTAATTTAATTTGGAATATACTTTAAATTTGGAAATTTTGTCCCTATATACTTTTAAATCGAGATTTTTATGCTTTTTATTGGCATTTTGTCGATCGGAGCCCTGGATTAAATTGATTAGAAATAAAATTAATAAAAAAATTTTGGACAAAATTTTGATAAAATAATTAAACAATAATGATAAATAAAAAAATAAAAAATAAAAAGGATAAATGATAAAATTAATAATTAAATGGATAAATAAAATAAATTAAAAGATTAAAGGATTTAGTTAGTTAAAATTTTCGATAAAAAATATTCTTTTAGATAAAGAATAAATGTGAAGGGTATAGTTAAATTCTTAACTCAATTATGAATAAAATGAATAAAAATTAAAAATTTTCGAACAAAATTAGGTAAATTAAAAAAAATTATTAAATAAATGAATTTTTTTTGGATTTTTAGGGTTTTTAATGATTAATGTTAATAAATTAATGAGGAATTTAAATTGGTTAATTAAAAACCCAATTTTAATTTTTAAACAAAAATTTCTTTCAAATAAAAAATAAAAGGGACAAGGAATTTTTGGAATAAATTAGCATTAGGGTGTTAAGTTTGTTTGACATCTTTTTTTCTATTTTTTCATCTCACAAGCAGAGGTGGTCGGAATTCCGATTTCAGAATTTTAAACCAGTTCCGATTTCCGGTTCTTCCGATTTCCGACACCTCTGACTGTTCCGACTCACTTCTGCTCCCAGGGGAAAATGAGGAATGCTTTTTAGGCCTTTTTAAGTTTTGCCACAAGGTAATTATGTGTAATTAAGAGTGCCGCTATATTTATTTCTAATAATGGACCCGAATTTGAGCTCAAAATGGCAATTGATTAAGCCATAAAATTTTAATTTCTGTCCCCAAATCCACTATGGTTCTCTTACTCCTTCTAAATATATCTCCTCGATATCCACCTTAGTTAATGATATCCCCTTAATATCCTAAATAACCTCTATATTTCTTAATATCCAACCAAATTCACCAATATAGGGGTTTTTTAAATTAGGGTCTGGGATCAAAATAGTAAAGTTTGAATTAATATTCGGCCACAGGACTTGATTAACTAATATTTAACCACAAAAAATGTCGAAAAAGCATTAATTTCTTTTTAGAGAGATAAGGAAATGGGATCTTAACTTTTACCAAACAATCATTTCAATAAAATTGAATTACTAATTAATGCCCTTAAATATATACGTGTTTGTTCTATATTCTGTATTAATGCCGCAGTTTCTTTTTCAAACACCAATGCCGCAGCGTAAACATTTTGAAGATAAAGCAGTTTAGAGTCAGCAAACTTTTTGTCAGATTCGTCGTTAGTCTTTTCATAAATTTCCTTGGACATTTTATAATTGTTCAAGGCTTCGAAGAGAGTGTTGTTCACACTCTCCCGAAGGATTGGGATTATTGTTACTGTTGTATTAATAAATACCGTTATTTTTTCAATAAAAATTCCGGTGTTTTCATCATTAACTGATGTGTTGGTGTAAATTTTTTCCAAAGCGGTAACAATTGGCTCTCGCAAGGAGAGCATTTGAAACCGCGTTGTTTTCAAGATTTTAATTATCGCATTAACCGATGGAGCGGTATTTGTGACGTTATCAAGAAGTCGGCTGATGCAAGCCTCCTCCTTTTTAGGTGCTGCTACCTTTGCCCAACAGAGAATGAGATCTCTGAATTTTTAAAAATTAAATTGCGAATTTTAATCCTATTAATGAAATCCTTATAATTTAAGCAGCTAGACTATAGCTATTTCTCTCTTTTAGCTAGTGCAAAAGGTTATTCTGCGGCTGGAAGCGAACCAGCATCTTCAGTAGACCGGACTGATTAGTTATCCATTACACCACGCCGGCTATTGCTTAGCCTCAGACGGAGTGGTGCAGACGGAGTGGTGTGTGACGGAGTGGTGGCTTAACTCAGATGGAGTGGTAAAGCCCTCAGACGGACAGGCTTTACAATAAAGGAAAAGTTTCAATTTTCGATCAAAATATTTTAAATCTTGATTTGATAGTTTCAGATCCAGTATAATATTTGGAAAGCCTTTAATCATTAATGATTAAGCACCTGTTGCATTGGCAAAGTGCCTCCTTACAGCCATCATTATTCTTATTCACGCATGTAAAGTTTCCGTTTAAACATTTCATGTTAACCGTTGTTTCCATTTTGATGAAATATGCATAATTTGTGAGGGAGGAGCAGTTATCAAGACGTTCTGCGGCCTTCCATGCACAATAATGATAATTTTCGCAACACCTTAAACATTGTTGTATTAATCAGAATTTGCCATTTCATTAAAGAATAGAATTATAAAATCCTCTTATGTATAAGTAAAGTATTGTTTGGATCCCGATAAATGTGAAAAACACCAACACTAATGAGTGATCAGACTTGATTAATCTTATTAGAAAAAATTAAAAATTATCAAGGGCTTTCGAATGATATAAAATTCGTTTTGGATCAAACGTCAAAAATTATAGCCGATCGAAGTCGGCTGGCACTCAGTTTACGGTCGTATAACGAAAAAGTATCTTTAATTTATATAGGATGTAGGGATGTAATTTTTTATCTTGTATCCTTATATTAAATAGGTATGTAGAAAAAGTAACCAACATGTTAATGCTGGTTTCATTAACATTGCCACAGCTTAAATTAATATTATGAATTTTTAATAAGTATAGATATGTATATGAAATCTCACTTGCAACTATATTCCTCGTACGATTTTAAAATGGTTTGCTCGTTGCATTTGACTGGCTTAAAATTAACAAGAATCTTTAATTTATTTGTTTAGATGAATTTTAAATGAGGGAGTATATTTTAAAAAATTATATCCACAGCGAACTTTAAAAAATTTGTATGGAATGGATATAAAATAGATTTGTGTAGAGGTTGTCGGTTCTGAACCTAACCGAACGATTTCGATTTGGTTTTTCGGTTCGGTTTCGGATATTCAAAGAATTTCCAGGAACTGAAGCCCTATATTTGTGTGTCTAGATTAGACAATAGAGAGAGTGTGTATTTTTAATGACCTAAAACAATCCTTTTGTAAAACTTACTTTCACTGTTGTTGGCATTTTTTTAGTTGGAATTGTCTTGCGGATAGGTGTCGTTGCCTATAAATGAGAGAATTTGTGAAAGAATTAAATATTAATCTTCCCTAATTTTTGGTATTATTTAAAAATAATTTTAGCGGCTAGACTATTTGCGCAAAATAAAAATTTGAATATTTAAAAATTACTTTAACCAATTTTGTAGAAGCTGTCGTTGTTGTTGTTGTAGATGCTTTTGTTGTAGTTGCGACCGTTGTTGTCTGGAAAATTTAAAAATTTTAATGAAATTACTTTATTATTTTTTTTAATTAATTTTTAATTGTACAGAATTATTATTTAATTTATATATTCTTTACCTTTTTTTTGGTAAAAGTTTTTGTAGGACTAGTTTTGATTGTTCCAATTTTGCCGATATTCAACTAAATTTATTTTATTTTAAACAAACATCTTTGAAATAGGTTTAAAAGCTTTCAAGTGATTTTATTCTTATTAGAATTAATCTCTATTTCCAGAAGGTATTGTTACTAACAACTAGAGCCTAGGAAGAATCGTACCTGGACTTTCTATATTTTATTGAAACTAAAGTCTTTTCAAATCAGTTTAAATGTATTTAGTCAATTTAATCAAGAATCTTGGCCATACTACTGTGACGCACCCTTTTTTCTGCTCTTATGATTCCTCATCGACTCGAGACAATCGAAAGAGCTCTTCGAGATGAGCCGTAGTCTTTCGAGTTGAGCTGCAGCCGTAGTATTACCAGAATTTTCCTAATTAAAATTCCAACCGTTTCACAAGTTCCAGTAGTTCCTTCATTATCCTTGTATGTGATATAATCCTCCAAAAAAGCACCATCGGCAATAGTCTTTTCAATATCATTCGGAAATTCTGCATTTTTATCATATCCATTGGCACATTCCTTACATTCATTACAAGCGAAAACATTTTCTTTTACTTGGAAGCGTCTAGCCAGCTTTGAATTTGCAAAACTATCCTCTTTGCCAGGACAAACTTTAAAACTGAGAGAAAAAAATTTTTTAAACTAAATTTATTGTTTAAAGAGTCAAATATTTTAATTAATTTAACGCAGGGTTCGTATATAGCGGATTTTCCCTCATTTTGTGGCCTTCTGATAGGTCTATAAGGTCGAATGATAAGTCGATTAAAAATTCTGATTTTTTGTCTTTTTAAGATAATATGATTTTTTATATATTTTTTATAGTTTTCAGAATAAAATGTCTTTTCTCTTTTACAGTCTTCCAAAATCCTCAAAATTTTTGCCTAAGTAACAGAAATAAATTTTCGCGGAATTTTAAAAATTCAAAATAAGCGCCCAGATTTAACATCAACTTTAATTTAAATAATTCAAAAAAACTAACAATTTATCCTCTTCCCCTCCAATTACAAACAAAAATAATTTAAAAAATACGACGGAAATAAGGAAATTAAGAAACATTTTGATTAAAATAATATTAAAATAAAGGAAATAAAAATAATAATATTCAGGTAAATATTAAATATCTAAATAATATTTATTAAAGTTAGAATTCATTTAATAATTTTAAGAAATAACTTTATAGTATATCAGGCGCAGGGGGGTCCGTGACGCCCTGGCTTATCACAAATCCGGTACGCCTTAGTATGGTTAGATTCAGCTCCTCGAGCTGCATAGAATCATAAAAGGATGTCCCTGGGATAACAATATTGAACAAAGTTATAGCTTTGCGGTACGCTGAGCTCGGCGGTACATCGGAGTGTACCTCAGAAAAAAGAAATAAGGAAAAAATTTTATTATCAAATTTTAACGAGTTTATTTAAATATATTTTTCCAAAAAATTGGGCCAGTAATTTCTAAATGGACCATTAAAACTGAAATATTTTATGTTTATAAATTAAAAAGCTTATTTTAATTTAATATAAAATTTAATATAAAAATAAATTTATAATTTAAATGAATTTAATAAAATGAAAAATGAATGGAAAAGCCCGTCATTTAAATAAAAATATTTTTTAATATTTAATCAGTTAATTTATCAATGTGAAAAGCTGTAAATAAGAAAAAAATGATGATGTGTTTGGGAATAGAACTAGAAATTAATTTTTAAATGGACCACACAGCTTAACATTCCAGAATTTATTCGGATTTAATAAGCGGAAATTGGTGATTAATATTTTAAATATTTAATAGTAAAAAATATAAAAATATTAAAAATATATAAAATATCTAAACATCCAACTTTTTTTCGATTAATTACCCAGAGTAATTATTTATCAAGTTTAACACTAAAAGGGAAAACTAATCAGTAAATTAAAGTTTTGAAATCTAAACGTGCTGTAGGGAATTTAATGGAGGAATTTAATGGAGGATGTACCAAGAACTCTAAATTGTGTATTTTTGAGATGAATTAATGGGATTTGGATGATATTGGGAATGTGGATGTACCAAAAGTTATAATGGTATAAGGTGATTTGATATTTAAGAATCTGTTGGATTAATTTTAAAAAATTCAGAAATCAAAGATGATATCATGAAATTTGTGGGGTATCGACATAACAGAGGATTTGTGTAGTTCGGTTCATTTTTCGGTTTGGTTAGACAATTCGTTTTCGGTTAACCAAAAGATTTGGTGAAACCGGAAACCCTAATTAAAATAAAAAAATTTTTAAACACTACTCTATAGACCAGTAAATTTCGTTCCTAATTAAGATGGTCTATTTTTCATTCATCAACCGAATTTAATTTTTAAATATTTTCACTATCGATAAACTTGGAGGAAACATCTCGAAATCTAGGATATTTTGGATATAAATAGTACAATAAGCTAAATTTAAACAATAAACTTGAGTTAAGTACTACATTGTTTAGTTAAGTATACAGATAAGTACTACATCTTAAGTAGTACATAAAGTACTACAGTCATGGTAAGATATTGTGATAAGTTAAGCTGTCAGTTTCATACAATTCAAGCGATACCTGCTGAAGAGGTCAAAAACCCGGAAGCGGAAGGGACAGAAAAAGAGGAATTCCGATGTAGTCGGAACGCTGAAGCGGAAGAAAATCCAGCCCTAATATTTTTAAAATTTTATTTTTTTCACCATCATGTGTTAATAAATGGATATATGATAACGCTGTTTATCTTAACTCGAATTTAAGCTGACGATTTTACCAAGAATAGTTCAATATTAAAAGTCTATGGAATATAAGTTCTTTCAATTAATTTTCTTTCAATTATTAAGACAATAATTTATATAAAATTTTTAAATTTATTCAAAGTTTTAAATGATATTATGGATTAAATGAAAAATAGGAAATAAAATAATTATAAAAATTTACAATTACAAAATAAAGAGGAAGGAAGGGAATATTTGGGGGATTTGGGGGAATAATTTGGAGGATATAAGGATGAAGGAAGGGAAATGCTATATGTAGGGGAATACTTTATTTCGGGAAATAATTTATTTTAGCATAAGATGTTAATTCATATTTTCAAAATTAATCAAGCTTATTCATTATTAGTTCAACCATCCCTTTAAAAATATAAAAATAAGTAGTTATTTTTGTTTGTAATAATTGCCCCCTCTCCTTTCCCATGATTGAAAATCGGGTCATCTCTCTGGAAACCTATAGGTCAATTCCAAGAGTTTGTGTGGAATAAGAAAACTTTGTGGAGATTAAGGGGTATATCGATGCAATTAAGCTGATAAGGATGGATTTGTTGAGATAAGAGTAAAAAAGATGCCAGAAATTTTCTCGTGCAAAAGTCAGATAGAGATTTGAGTCCTCCTTATCCGCCTAGATATTTGGGGTTATCTGAAGGGCCAGTTATCTGGTGGATGGGGCCCTGATGGTAATTATATTGATATAATAATTGGATTACGTGTTTAGAATCCAGATTTAACCAAGATCCCAACGGCCTCCTTGTCTTCCAAAATAACAGAAACCTTTCCCAACATAAGATTGACAATCACCACTGTCGTCAACAGTGGCATCCTAAAAAATAAAATAACTTTATTATTCCTTAGATTAAAGAAAGTACAGTCGACCCTTTACCTTTCAACCTAAAAAAATTAGACGTTCGAGTTAGGATGGTATGGAATAATTCACATTTATTGAGATAGACGAAAATTAGAAAAATTGAAGTTAAAGTGAGTCAACTTTTAAACGAAAATGAGACCATACCAACCTAATTGACCCAATTCAGTAACTTCATGTATATCCTACTTATTAAAAAAAATCTAAAAATCTAAAAATAATTTTATCTTATTATCTAAAAATAATTTCGTAATCTGCAATTGATCTCAGAAAACGGGGAGAAGCCATTAGTGCAGTCAAAATTTCAACGTTAAATACAGAGATGGGTCAGAACAGTCATAGGTGTCGGAAATCGGAAAATTTTCCAAAATTTAGTTAGTCGGAAGGAAAAACATCGGAAATTAAAAGTTGGAAATCGGAATACCGACGCACCTCTGGTTCCATACAACTTGTTTTAAATTAAAAAATATTTACCCGAAGACATTTACAAAACTCTTTATCACAATAATCATAGTCTGAATTGTCAAAGCAGTCGTCGTGGACGATGCAGCATTCATTTACTGCATCTTAATTCAAAAGTGATCAGTAATGCAAGGTTTATTCAAATTATTAATCTATTTCTCAACTAGTGCCTTCTGAAATAAAAATTTTCCTTAACAAGTTATTACTCAGAAACTTTAATAATAATTTCAATAAATTCCAACCGAGCGTCACGCCTTTGCTACATAGACTATATGCAGTGCCACATGCAATTTCTTCTGTTGGGGATAGATCTTTTGATCCCTTCGTAGTGTGGCCGCAAGACCACTTTTTTCGCGTTTGGCAGATGTTTTCGCCTTAAAATATAAATCTTAAATTCGATAACTATTTTCTCATTTTGTCTGTTAAGTAATGGTGTAATTATAGTATAAAAGCCAGTGAAAGCGTCAGTCAATTAGGATCAGAGATGTTTCGAAACAAAAAAATCTTCGAAAATCGGAAATCGAAAATCGAAAAAAATCCAAAAACATCGAAATCGAAAATCGAAAATATTTTTCAAAATCTTCGAAATCGAAAATCGAAAATCGAAAGAAAAATAACCTCGAAAATCGAAAATCGAAAAACGAAAATCGAAAAAAAATTTTTTAATAAAAAAAATAAAAAAATAAATTTTTATGTTACAAGTTGGAACTTTTGCTTGAACTCTAAGGAATTTGGGATTCCAAGGAAATCACGGATATCCAAACCCAAAATTTTGCATATCAGATTGAGATCCTGGCTCCAGAGCCGGTGATTTTCTAGCGGCTTCTTGTTATCTCCAGACTCCGAGTGTAAAGATTAATATTTAATCCTGAGATCTGTGTGGGTTAAGAGGGATAACGGAGGATTTGAGTAAACTCATAAGGTGGTACCTGGCATAGGGTTCCGGCAAGGGGCCTGCTCTCTCCAACTTGCCTGCTCCATCCATCTGGCCTGATCCCTCCAAATGGCCTGCTCCCTCCAATCCCACCTTAATTCAAGCAAATACTCCAATATACCGGAGCCGAAGCATAATATTGTTAATAGATCAGGGTTTCCTCCAATTAGCGCCGCAGGCGAAAATTTTGAGAATTTTGAAAGGCTAAGAACCAAAAATCTTTCTTTTTTGCGCCGGAGGCGAAAATTTTGATGATCCTTAAGGCAAAAATCTTTATTTTTCAGCGCCGCAGGCAAAAATTTTGAGAATTTTGGAAGGCCAAGAAGCCAAAAATCTTCCTTTTTCTGCGCCGCAGGCGAAAATTTTTTTAAGTTTATGATGGCCAATAAGCCAAAAATCCTCCACTTTGGCGCCAAAAATTCAAATTTTTCAAAAATTCGGAAATCGAAAATCGAAAATATCACAAAATTTCGAAAATCGGAAATCGAAAATCGAAAGGAAAAAAACCTCGAAAATCGAAAAACGAAAATCGAAAATCGAAATTTCGAAACATCTCTGATTAGGATCATATTAGTCACTGATCTCCTTTGTCTTTTCAAGCCTCAATCCTCTTCACCTATATTGTACTATATTGAATAAACTATTAAACTATTATACATTGGATAAATTATTATGCATCGGACAACCTCTGTTGGTAATATTGTCCGAGATGTGTAATTGTTGTGTGTGTAATTGTGTTTGGAAGGCTTAACTATTTAATTCCTAAGGCTATGCAGTAGGCGGTATGGTGTAATGGCTGACACATTAGTCCGGTCTATTGAAGATGCTCTTAGCTCGCAGCCGCCGATTAACCTTTTGCACTAGATAAAGGAGAGAAATAGCTATAGTCCAGCTGATTTACTATATCCAAATATACAATCTTTCAAAAATGCGAGTTTATTATAGCTAAATTTGCTTAAATAACCATTAAAATTTTTAGTCAATTTACAACTCACCAGCAATGGTACAAAACAATCCCTTTCCTGCTTTAGCGCCGGGAAACTTAAATTGAAAAAAATAGACATGTAAGAATAAATTTATTTTTATTAACGTATTTTATTTTGTTATTTTTCATTTTTTCATTATCATTTTAAGGAAAATAATTGCAAATTTATAAATATTTTTTAAAATAGATTTTAAGACACTCACTATGTCCACAACACCCTTTCCAATTGACGCTCCCCATCTCCTTAGTTCCCCCCACCAATTGTCATTTTCATATTTTTTTGCACCTGGATCAAAGTAGGGATCGCAAAAACTGGTATAATCACGTCCCAATTTAAGTGGCTTCTTGAGTCTTTTAAGTTCTTCTGTATAATTAAGCTTCACGCTGATGTTATGCGTGACACTAGCTAATTCATTCAATTCTCCGGTTAACTTAAATTTAAAAAATAATATTTATAATAAGTAGAATGTGTAATTATATGGATATAAAATTGGAAAATATGGATATAAATATGGAAATAACCACCAAATATGGATATAAAATCCTAAAATATGGACTAAAAAATAGTGAAAAGATATTTTAAAAATCAGTATTTTATGTATAAAACAATAATTTTGCCTTTAACTTTGTATTTTAATAGCATTCTAAAGGGTTTTATGGATTTAAAATTCTGCTAAAATTTTTTTGAAATTAAATTCTTCCGAAAAATTTTCAAAAAAATTTTTAGACCGTTAATTTCCAGAATTTTGAAAATTTTCGCCAATTTTTACTAAAATTTGCCAAAAAAATGACCAAATATGGACCAAAATATACAAAAAAGGAGAAATACTGATATAAAATATGGATATAAAGGCCAAATATGGGCATAATGCCAAAATATGGAAAAATATGGGAAATATGGATTTTAAAGACCATTCTAGAAACCCTAAAACAATCCAAAAACATGTTTTTCGTGCATTTCACTGTCATAGGAATTCAGGAAAAAAATATGGATTTCCATATAATTACACATCCTAATAATAAGCCAGGGCTTCGATATATGTGTATTTTGGCTCATTTTGTGGTTTTTTGATTGGTCGATGAGGATTAATTTTAAAAATGCGGATTCTTTGTGATAGCTCATAATTTTGGATTTTTAAAAATTCGAGATCGATTCCTGTAATAAGCTCATTGTTAATTTAAACTAATTTTTGTTGTATGTATATCAATTTTACTTGAAATTACTTTTAAATAATTCATGTTGGCTAACCTTAATTTAGGTAAATTTCTAGCCTTGTAAGTAGGTAAAATAGTTGTTGTATACCTACATATACATATTATTAGGTTTGTATACCTATAGTAAATAGGTATATATATCGCTCATGGGCGATGATATCGGTTAGGGCTTTTTGAATCAAGGTCGAGGTGTGTAAAAAATTTTTGCAATACAGTATAAGCTCAAATAATTACCCTGTGTAATTATTCTTTCGACCTCTCGATGGAAGGGGTAATTAATCGAGAGGATGGGCTAAATTTGGGGTATATTTCAATAAATCGAGGAAAAAATCCTTTTATTTCTATAGGGCTGGGACCAGAGCTGCACGAAAATGAAATTTTGCCCCCAACGAAACGAAAACGAAAAAAATAAAATCAGTAATGTACGAAACGAAAACGAAACGAAAATATAAATTTCATTTTTACGAAACGAAAACGAAACGAAAACTCTCAATTTTCCACGAAACGAAACGAAAACGAAACGAAAATGTCTAAATTTGGAATCTTCAAATTTTAAAGCTAGATAATAAGTTTTTCGAGGTTGTACATGTCTAAATGCATCAAATATTTGATTGAATTCAAATATTAGCCTCAAATCCTCTGATATCCCTTCAAATACTTTGATATCCACTTAATCCATTATATTTCCTGATATTTTTAGGAGTTAAGAAATATATCGGGTGACTTGGAATAATTAAAAGGAAGTGTGTGGATATTATTAAGTGGATTAGGTGGAGATATTTAGGGGCTAAGGGATTTAGAGGCGATATTGACCTCCGATATCCGCATTAATCCGCAAAAATCCTCTAATGTTCTTTGAATCCCTGTATCCCTCTCAGTCTTTATCCCTATAGTCTAATAAATTTTTTGATTGCAGCGCTTTTTTTACAATTTCCAGTCCCTGGAGAAAAAATTATCAATTTTTGACTTAAAAATTTGACATAGAACCCAAAAAATTTCTAATTTTACGCCTTAATCCACACAAATCCTCCAACCTCATTTGAATCCTGGTATATGATACATAATTCTGGGGACACATACATAAATATTTGACTTAATTTTATTTATTTTATTCATTTATTATATTCATTTATTCATTTATATTCATTTATTCTACATGTTTATTCACCATATAAAAATATCAAGGGGATTTAAGCGATATCAGAGGAGATATCGGCGGAAATTTTGGGGATTTTGGAAGGCCAAACATCCAAATTTCTTCCGTTTTCAGCGCCGCAGGCAAAAATTTTGAGAATTTTGCCTTAGAAATACGATAGAAATGCAAAAAAATGTCTGAAATATCAAAAATATTTTCGTCAATTTTCGTCCAAAAATGACATTTTACGAAACGAAAACGAAAGAAAATATTTTTTCAACGAAACACGAAACGAAAAAAAAATAAAAAAAATTTTCAAACGAAAACGAAACGAAACGAAAATCATAAAAAATCCACGAAAATAACGAAAAACGAAACGAAACGAAAATTTTCGTGCAGCTCTGGCTGGGACTGCGTTAAAATATATTTAAACATTTTTTCAGCCATATAGTCAACGGACACATTTACTGTGGGGTACTCCTATTTTGAAAATTTATTTTAACATCATACTCTCTGAATGTCTCCTTCTATAATCGCATTTCTTTTCCATAATTTGCTAATATTTCCTTTAAAATATTCAGATGATTGTTGAAGAGCCTTAATGCTGCTATCAGTTTCATTATCTTTCTTTTCAAGTTTATTAATCCTATTCATGACTTCCTCGTTATCTTTTTTCCTATCTTCTTGAATTTTACGTAGAGCTTCCTTCAGTTCCTTATTTTCATCTTTTAAATCTTTAATTTCTTTATCTTGTTCCTTATTTGTTTTTTTATTTTCTTTAATGGCATTAGTATTATCAGTTATCGCTTTTCTTGTATTAAAAACTAATCTGTCATTTTGGCACTTCCTAAATAGTAGAAAATAAATATTACAATCATATAAAATTCTCTATCAATTTTAATTTTTTGTTTTTGTCATTCTAATACATTATACTTAAACCATTTAGAAGTTTAAACCTTTTAGAACCTATATATGTAAAATTATGATTGCTATATGTATCAGGGATCTTGCGATTTTCCAGTCTCGGAACCTCGATCATCGCGAAGAACCTCGCCGATCCGAACCTCACTAAAAATACACCCCTAAAGAAATGGATAATAGAAAAATTCCCGAAAATTCCCGATTTTTTCAAGAAAATTTCGGGAATCGGGAACGGGAATTCCCGAGAAAAAATAAATTCCCGATTTTCGGGAATCGGAACGGCAGGATCCCTGATATGTATGTATGTACATTTAAAATTCAGGTTGTTTTAAAATAGAAATTTTTTCTTTTTATTATTTTTAGCAATTTTATTTACCTATTTATATGAACTTTAATTTATTTTTGATTTCGTTGAGACAAAAATAAGACTAATTTTTAAAGATTTATGGATTATATAGGCTAATATTTACATATAATAAAAGGTGATTATATGATAGAAAAATATATTTATTTATCGGATTTTTTCAGAAATTCTTTTCAAAAAAATATCCAGGCATATGTACCAATGATTCTCAGAACAATTCTGCAATTACCGCAACTATAGCTGCCCCAACAATCACAAAATTAATTCCGAGGAACCCGACAATTACTTAAATTTGTTTTTTAAATTTGAATTCGAAAACCCCATTCTTGCCTTGCGATATAGCTTCCGTTTTATCAACTTTTGCTGTTAAATTGGAGGTTGAAGGAGTTTTTGGAATTGGAATTTTTGTGGTTGTTAATTTAGTGGTTGAAATACTAGGCGAAAATGTTGTTTTTTTAGTGGTTTTTTGAATGGTTGTAGGTGTTATGGTGGGTTGTGGTAATGGCAGGGAACGATTATTAGATGTAAGTCTACCGTTGGTACATGGACTAATGAGAAAATATATTGAGAGAAAAATTTAATGAATTTTAGTGAATGAGAGATATAAATTTAGTTTATTGAAAGATAAGTGAAAGAGATTTGAGGTGAATTTAGTGATCAAAATATTACAATCTCAAACATTGACTTATGAGCTTATAGTCACTAAAAATTTTTTTGTTTTTATGTAAATTCATTTTAATTAATTACATATTTTACAATTTTTAATTAAGACGAGATTTTAATAACAAATTAAACTTACATGTTGCCGCAATAACTCAATATTTCGTTAGTAAATTTCGGAAACCAGAAAGCCCAATATTTAGGATTTTCTTGTGGAATTTGTCTAAAAAGACCCTCGCCAAGCCAGACGCCAATAGATGTTTCATTATTAAAGCAGTATGCGCTAAATTATTATTTTACTGGCTTTGAATTATTCTTATACATATGTACTAGTGTTGGTCAAACGCGATTTTTCGGTATCGGTATCGGTATTTTCGGTAAAATACCGATACCGCAAATACCGCGGTATTTTTGATTGAGGCGGTATCGGTATCGGTATTAGAGGTCGGCGCGGGACGGGATCCCGACGGGATTTTCCGGGATCCCGCTCCCGAAATCCCGGATTTTTTTGATTTTCGGGATCAACCGGGATCCGGGATTTTTTCGGGATTTATCCCTCGGGATCCCGTCCCGGCATCGGTTAAAAAATAAAATCCCGACTAGGGATCCCGGACATTATTTTATAATTTTCGGGATTTTTAAATTAGCATATCCCAAGCATGTCTTACTCTAGTGATTCTCAAAATTTTCGCCTACGGCGCAAAAAAATGAAGAAATCTGGTTTAAGGAACTCCAAAATTCTCAAAATTTTTGCCTGCGGCGCTGAAAAAGTGAATTATTTTAGCCTACGGTCTTCGAAATTTTAAAAATTTTCGCCTGCGTCGCTGAAAATGGAAGAAATCTGGCTTCATGTGCTCCAAAATTCTCAAAATGTTCGCTTGCGGTGCTGCAAACGGAGAAATCTGGAGGTATTATCGGAGGTAAAGTGGGTGGATTAGTATATAGTGGGATTTTATCAAGGTACCTAGTGATTAATCCACCGATATCCCTCTAAATCTATTAGATTTTTACGAAGTTAATATTATTTACAGGTATTTCGGTAAAATACCGATACCGAAAAATACCGACGAAAAATAGTCGGTATTACCGCGGTATTTCGGTATTTTTTGAAAATCCAGATGAGCAATTTAATACAATAAATGTGAAATAAGTTTATAAATAGTCCCTCTAAATCCATTATATCCAATTGAAAAGATTTGAATAGATATCAGGTGATATAGGATGGTAGGAGGATTGGATCTCTCGATATTCCTTCTATCCCTGATATGACTATTGCATGGAGTATATCGGAGGCTAAGCATGGATCAAGGTAGATTTGAATGGATAAAAGTTTTTCAGAAATTTTGAGAATTTAGTATGTCCTTAAGTCAGATTTCTTCATTTTTTGCGCCGCAGGCGAAAATTTTGAAAAATCTTGAAGGCCATGAAGCCAGATTTCTTCCATTTTTCACTGCCGGAAGCCAAAATTTTAGAATTGGAAGCCAACATTCTTATTTTTTCAGCGCCGCAGGCGAAAATTTTGAAAATTTCGGAAGGCCGTAGGCGAAAAAACTCACTTTTTAGTCTACCTGGAAAATACCGAAATACCGAAAAATACCGCGGTATTTTGATTGAGGCGGTATCGGTATTTCGGTAAAATACCGATACCGAAAAAATACCGATTTTTTAAAAACTGTGCGGTATCGGTATTTCGCTAAAAAATACCGCGGTATTACCGAAAAATACCGCGGTAATACCGTACCGCGACCAACTCTAATATGTACTATTATCTATTTTTAAAATCAGAAATATGTACTATTCTAAATGTGTTTACCTAATTATAATAATTTTTTCTGATTTTATAAAATCTAAATTTCTATGATTTATTAACCCACTTTCTCTCTGGTGTTGCTTTTTGCAAACATTTCTCTATTAATTGACAACACCTAAAAATTTATTATTTATTAATTATAAATTTTATTAATATATTTTTAAAAAATTTAAAATTATTAAAAAAGTAATTTTTTAATGAAAATGAATAATTTAAAATAAAATTACTTACTCCCTCATATATTCATCATATGGCTGAAAATCAATTGAACAACTAAAATTTTGATAAAATTTTAGTTTTTTAAATATATAATTTAAATGTTAAACAGTCCTAGTCCCCGGTTTTGATTTTCACTGTTTGAATATTTCCATGTTTCTTTATGATAGATATTAAAGATTTTTGTGAATCTATTTAGAATTCACCGAGACAAGTTATTTAAATTTTTAAATTCAATTTAAAAATTACGCTGGATAGTAATTGAACGCTCCGAAGTAGCAGTTGTAGGTTTCCTTATCAGCGCAATATTTTTCAATATTTTTTTCTATTTCCGGTTCCCCTCTATTCATAAAACGCTCATGTACTTCAACACTAAATATTAAAATTTATTTAACTAATTTTTAATAAAAAAATATTGAATATTTTAGAATATTGAATTTTTAATTTTATCTTTCTAATCATAATTAGAGTTGTGAATTTTATGCATAAAAAATGCAAATATGCATGAAAATATGCAAGAAAATTACAATTTATATCTAGAAATTGACATTTTTAGTTAAAAATTCAAACACCTATTATTTATTATAGTAACTCCCATTTTAAATGTATAGTTCAACAATCTGAATATTTTTACTCTGTTGCACATTTTAAGTTGAGGCGTATTGATGGCGGGACATTCTGAAACTTGGACGTTTTGGAGTTGAGATCTTATTAGTGTGCGCCATTTTTGGAGCGCGCCCAATGACAAAAAATTCTTTACAGAATATGTAATTTTTACAAAATTTTTCCCAAATTTTTAAAGAATTTACAGTATTTTGGCAGGACCCCAAAAACCTTGAAATATGCATTATGAAATTATTAAAATGTTATTAAGATTATATTCAATTTATATAAAAATACATATATTCAAATAGAAACCCCGTTTTAGCTTTTCAAATCAAGCGGAAATGCATTTGCATAAAAATCACAACTCTAATAATAATTAATTCGAAAATTTATAAAGAAAATTTTTGAAAATAACATTTGGTTAATTTTAGTGTAATAAAAGTAGTTTATCAAAAAATATTAAAAAAATATTTTTCCTAAAAATACCTTCTATTCAGACCAGTCTTTTTATTATCACGATCTAAATTTTGTTTATTATTATGTTAACAATCAGGATCAAAAGTTTAATTACTATATAAAAATTAAATATTACCAAGATTGTTTTGTCTAACCAAAAGCATATGTATGAGGCTCGATTTATCTAAATTTAACTAATAATTATGATAAGTTAAGAAACCCAATTAATAACTATAATTGTATATAGATCTTGTTTTATACACCTATTTTATATAAGGTTTTTATTTAACGTTATTTCTAACACACCAATGCACATTCTATGGTGAGAAGTTCTATGGTAAAAGTCGGATTCCGGATCGAAAAATGTTAATGCTTAAAATGTATTATTAATAGGGACTTACAAAACATGCAAATGCATGTTTTGTATGCGGATATGCCTTGAGCTGGGAAGCCCAAAAATAGTGTTTTTACGTTGGTCCGAGCACCTTAGGACCCGGTTCTTAATGCATATATTTGCATATTTCAACCATCTCGAGCATATTTGCATATTTGTGCATATTGTGGGAAATTTTGCATATTTTGGTCCGTATTTCGTTATTTTTGGCAAATTTTAGTAAAAATTGCGCATAATTTTGGAAATTTTTGGTCAAAAAATTTTTTATAAAAAGTTTTTGAAAAAATTTTTTATAAAAAGTTTTTGAAAAAATTTTTTCAAGAGATTTTTCAGGTAAATTTTTTTCAAAAAAAATTTAACATAAATTTTAAATCCATTAATTCTTTTATAAGTGCTCTTGAAATGCAAAATTATAGGCTAAATTAGTGTTTTTTTCTTAAAATATTGATTTTTAAAACAACCAGAGATGTTTCGAAACAAAAAAATCTTCGAAAATCTTCGAAATCGAAAATCGAAATAAATTCAAAAATATCGAAATCGAAAATATTTTTCAAAATCTTCGAAATCGAAAATCGAAAGAAAAATAACCTCGAAAAACGAAAATCGAAAAAAATTTTGGATATAGTGTAGTGTACCGGTGGTAAAAGTTCGGGACGTGACATATGTCATTCGATTCGTCTCGGCGAACTGAGTCGAACGGTACCACTCACTACTTTAGGAAATGATTCTGGGCCGGGTTATAGGTCCCGAAAAATTGGAAAACCATAGGGGGGAGTAAGCTCGATGTTGAGGTGAAAAATTCGAATATGCAAATAATAGATCATTCGACTCAGCTCTTCGAGCTAAGTCGAATGACACCAAAATCACAGCGATTGAACAAAATTAGACAAAGTTACAGCACAAAAACAAACAACGTATACCTATGGTGCATCGGCGAGGCGCTTGTGCAAAACTCCGCGCTTCGCGCGGAGTTTTGCGGCACGCGCCTCGCGGGGAGTCTACGGGCGCTGGGTCTGGGCTCGTAACATAAACCTATTCATATTTCCCTTGTTCTGGACGTAACTGGGGCCTCCTTAGCAGCAAAAACCTCCATGGACACCATAGGTAAGGAGCTAAAGCAAACGAGTATAACTTTCTCAAATCAAGTCGGATTTCGATTATTTTTGTGTCATTCGACTCATCTCGATGAGCTCTTTCGAATGAGCTATTATTTGCATATTCGAATTTTTCACCCCAGAATCGAGCTTACTCCCCCCTATGGTTTTTCAATTTTTCGGGACCTATAACTCGGCCCAGAATCATTTCCTAAAGTAGTGAGTGGTACCGTTCGACTCAGCTCGCCGAGACGAATCGAATGACATATGTCACGTCCCGAACTTTTACCACCGGTACACTACACTATATCCAAAATTTTTAAATTGAAAATAATTTGCAGGTAAAATATTTGTTGTGTAAGGTCTCATTTGAAACTCTTTAATTCTAAAAAATTAGAAGAAAGTAGGTCCAACTTAATCAATCCAAAACTCAGAGTTATTAAATTTTCCTTTCTAGCGCCGCAGGCGAAAATTTTGTAAATCTGGGAGGATTCTTAAGCCAAAAGTCTTCATTTTTCTGCGCCGCAGGCGAAAATTTTGAGAATTTTGGAAGACCAAGTCACCAGAATTCTTACATTTTCAGCGCCGCTGGCCAAAATTTTGAGAATTTTGGAAGAACTCTACTAATTATTAACATAAATTATACCAAAATCTTCATAGGCATAAGCAAGCTCATCAATTTGATTGCATGTGTAATTGCAAGTGAAATGTGGCAGTTTTGAGCACCAAGGTTCGCAATTCGGGCATGGATACTTGACCTTAAGTAATATTTATTTATTTTTATTAATAATTTATTTCTATTACTATATACACATTGTAGGGCTTCTTAACATTCGGATATTTATTCTGACCCTCCAAATCTTCAACAAACATGAACAGAAAAACAATCAAAATATTCAGAACCATAGCCAACTTTTTAATTAATATTAAAAAAATTATTTTTTATATCTCGATATTTTGTAATGATTAACTAAATTTAATCAAATCTTTTAATAAGACGTGTGGATACATTTTCATATATATCTCGATATTAGGGGAGTAAGGTACCGGGATCCTAATATTTTTGCTTAGAGGAATCGGGACCGGGATCCTAATATTTTTGAACGAAAGCCTGGTGGAAATTGATTTGCTCACAGTCTTTAAAATTTTTTAAATTATTTACTGATCCGTTTCCTCGCAATTCCATGTTCATTTTGACAAATAAAAAGTTCCAAAGGATCTAAATTTATTTTTAAATTCCTAATTTACTATTCTAATTATTTCTAAATTTTTAAATTTCTAAATATTGGGAAAAGACAAAGGTATTGCCAAAATATTAAAATATACTAAAAATTCTAATAACCAGGCGTAAACTAATTAAAAGTTTAACTAAAAAACTAATGGTAAGCTATTTAATTTTAAAGGAATTTAACTAGTAAAAAATTTAAAAAAATTTTTTTGGATTAATTTAAGTCGTAAATATACATCCAGATCAGTTGGGGATATAGAAAAATTCGGGTCGGAATTCTAGTCGGATTTTCGAAATTTTCTCGGATCGTTATAGGAGCCTAGGGGAAATGTGTAATAATCTTAAACAGGGTTCGGATCGAGAAAATGTCAAGTGTAAGTACAATAAGTTCAAATTGGAAGTACACAGAGGGAAAAATTTTCAAAATGTAAGTACGCTACAAAAAAATTTTTCAAAAACCTTTTTTAGTGACGAAGCTGCTAAAAAGTCTTCCATTTTTTGCGCCGCAGGCGAAAATTTTGACGATTTTAAGGGGTTAGGAGCCAGATTTCTTCCATTTTTTGCGCCGCAGACGAAAATTTTGAGAATTTCGGGGGTCCTTAAGCCAGATTTCTTCCATTTTTTGCGCCGCAGGCGAAAATTTTGAGAATTTCGGGGGTCCTTAAGCCAGATTTCTTCCATTTTTTGCGCCGCAGGCGAAAATTTTGAGAATTTCGGGGGTCCTTAAGCCAGATTTCTTCCATTTTTTGCGCCGCAGGCGAAAATTTTGAGAATTTCGGGGGTCCTTAAGCCAGATTTCTTCCATTTTTTGCGCCGCAGGCGAAAATTTTGGAATTTTTAATGTTAAATTTAATTTTTTAATCAAAAAGTCTATTTGTAAGTACGTACTTACAAATAAGTACATTTTTAATTTTGGAAGTACAAAAGTCGATTTGTAAGTACTGTACTTCCAAAATAAGTACGAATCCGAACCCTGATCTTAAATAAATTTTAAAATTCTTTCGAGACTTACATTAAAATTAAAAACAAATTTGCACAAGAAAATGATGAATACAAAAATTGAAAACAATACAAAAAACGAAGAAAAGGGTTGATAAATGCTTGAAAAAATTTTTTTAATTAATTTAAAATCATAAAAATCAACTTACATTAAAATAAAAAGGTGAATACAAAAAATAAAAACAATACAAAAAAAATACAAACGAAATAAAATTGATGAAAAAAGGGGGGATAAGTTGTTAAATAAGGGTGATGAACGCTTAAAAAATAATAAATTATTATTAAAATTAACATGCGGTTTGCTGATTCGGAAGTGATTTGGACGGACTACTGATTTCGGGAAGTGATTCGGACTCAGTTACCTTCCTGGTTTATATTATACGGTCAATGGTGGTCGATAATCGAAAAGATCGCCAAAAAACCGAAATTTAAAATTCCTAGGAAAAACTGAAATTTCGAAAGAATTCTAGTCATGGATAGTACCCTGCCCTATTGAAGAAACGAGTTTATTTTATTTTTAAAATTATTTTTAAAAATCAATTAGTGAACTAATAATGGGGACTACTGATTTTGGGAAGTGATAAGGACCCATTTACCTTCCTGATTTATCAACCTACAGCCAATGGCTAGCTCGTTCTATTATACGAACTTGTTACTTTTCATCGAACCTCTAGTTATAATAAAGGATTTTCTTGATACCCTCGGGTTTTTAGATGGAAATGAAAGTAAATTTTTTGTTCAGAAGAAAAATTCTCGAAATTTTCAAAGAATTCTAGTCATGGATAGTACACTGCCCTATTGAAGAAACTACTTTTTTATGCTCTAGAACCAAGGTAAACACGCACGAGGTTAATTTTCGCATATCAATCTCGATATGGCGGTCCCTAATATGTCTCTCCTTAAGATAAAAAAAATAAACTTACAATAAAATAAAAAATGAAAATTGGTTAAATTTGGATAAATACGGTAGATAATAATAATTGTAAGTAAGTAAATTTTTTTGATTTCTGAAAAAAATTTTATTGTTTAAAATTTTATTTAATCTTTATGAGCGTGTAAAATTATTTTTAATATATAAATAAAATTAAGTTTAAAAATTGTGGCACTTTTACATGTCAAATGAAAAATTTATGAGTCAATTCAGATTATTATTCGTCCAATCTATTGAGATAAGTACCCGGTTCTGTGTGTTAGATCCAATGGACCTTAATTCTGGGTAAGTAGAGAGAAGCATATAAAAATTATAAAAAATTTTGAAGACAAATAAATTTGAATTGAAAGGATTTTTTAAATAAAAAAATTTCAAAAAATCAAGAGAAATTCGAAAATTTAAATTTTGTTGGGTCTAAATAAGGTTCTAAATAAGGTTCTAAAGTTTGTTCTCGAGTTTAGAAAAATATTTAATAATTTCAAGTTTAAGAAAAAGTTTAATTATTTAAAAGAATTTTTAAAAAATAATAAAAACATGTTTATTTAATTTTACAAATTGTAAAATAAATTTATTTAATTTTTTCAAGCTTTCCATAAATTGTATAAAAATTAAATCTCATTAAAATATAAAATTATAAAACTGATAAAAATGAAAATAAATTCAGTAAAATATCAAATGAGCATTAATTTAATTAAAATCGCATTTTATATTAAAAATTAATTTCTGTAGGCGTTCCTATAAATTAAAAGTTAACTAAAAATTTATTAAGTTGAATGAATCATGTAAATTCCAATTTTCTCACTTTATATTTTTTTATTTTTTAATTTAAAATAGCTGGGCTAATCAGCTGATATGTACGTTAGAGCGGAAATAAGCTAAGTAAAAGTAAAAAAAATTTGAAAACATATTTAGCAAATTAAATTTATCAAATAAATGAAATAAACTTCGATTGAGTTCGAACTCGTTCCTATTCTCGAACCTCTTGTAATAATAAAAGTTTTCTTCGATACTCTCGAGTTTCTAGAAGGTAAAGAAAAAAATCAAGTTTAATTAACTTTTAATTATTTTCTTTAATTTTAAAAAATCATTTTTTGATTTTTCCAATTTCTTTAAATTTTTAAGAAAAAATTTCTCTATAAATATTCGATAAAAAATTAGCTTACGACTGCCACTTCTAAATTTTACCGATTTATTTGGAATTTAAATTTTGTGTACTAAATTTTTTTACAAAATCTGCATATTTATCAACGATAAAAAACAAATTTAATATTAATATTTGAGTAAATTTTAATCCTCGAGTCGACGGATTCTACTATGTATTTTTAAATACAGTGACTCTTTCTCTCATTCTCTCATAAATTCCCTCATCGAGTATCTCAAGGGTCAATACAGAGGTATCGTCTTATCTTCGGCATCGTTTTGGATTTTCTATACTATAGTTGAAATGAACATAAAATTTTAAAATTATTTCTAAATTAAAAGTTATTAATTTTTTATTTTTTTATTCCAGGCCACACATATTTTTTTAATTTAATTTACTATTAAACTCTCTAATTAAATTCCAAATATCCCATTTATTTCCACTAATGATGACTAGTTTTAATTAAAAATTTTTTAATTAAATAAATGCCTATATTTTGTGGTATGCCTAATCAAAACTAAAACCAAAATCAGCTGATTTCCTGTGAAAAAGTGAAAATGAGCAATGCTAATATTTAAAAAATATTTTTAGATAGAATTAAAAGATAAATGGGAATAAGCAAAATCTAAAAATTTTAATTAAAGGATGACATCAAAAAATAAAAAAAATTAAGTTTAAAATTTTAAGTAAAACTGGCTTAAATTAATAGTGAATTTGAAATTCAGAAAACCATCGTTTTGGTTGTATTCTTAGCTGTTTGATCCAAATCTTCTTAACTTTCAGAATTTCCTCTAATTTTTAGCAAGTATAACTCAGGCTACTCCTATCATGTTAAAAAAGTGATTCAAATTTTTTAAGATTTTAATAACATCCTTCCAGATTTTGATTTTAGAGAGATATATAAATTTTAAAAAATTTCCAAATAGCAATGAGAAAACGTAGAAATTAAATTAAATATCTCTGATTTGCATTATTTTTATGGATATTACTTAATCCTTTAAAAAAATTCTTCTTAATCTTTAAAATTATTTTTCTTAATTTTTTGCAAAACTACTCACACTGAATAGTTAATCGAATAATCAGCCGACTTTATTTTTTAGATTTATTTGAGTAAACAGCACTAGCTGAATAATGGCATCATTAAAAAATTCAATTTCTTTGAAAAATTATTTTTTTTTATTTTTTAAAGAAGGGACTTTAGACTGTCGCTAATATACGAACTTGTTACTTTTCATCGAACCTCTAGTTATAATAAAGGATTTTCTTGATACCCTCGGGTTTTTAGATGGAAATGAAAGTAAATTTTTTGTTCAGAAGAAAAATTCTCGAAATTTTCAAAGAATTCTAGTCATGGATAGTACACTGCCCTATTGAAGAAACTACTTTTTTATGCTCTAGAACCAAGGTAAACACGCACGAGGTTAATTTTCGCATATCAATCTCGATATGGCGGTCCCTAATATGTCTCTCCTTAAGATAAAAAAAATAAACTTACAATAAAATAAAAAATGAAAATTGGTTAAATTTGGATAAATACGGTAGATAATAATAATTGTAAGTAAGTAAATTTTTTTGATTTCTGAAAAAAATTTTATTGTTTAAAATTTTATTTAATCTTTATGAGCGTGTAAAATTATTTTTAATATATAAATAAAATTAAGTTTAAAAATTGTGGCACTTTTACATGTCAAATGAAAAATTTATGAGTCAATTCAGATTATTATTCGTCCAATCTATTGAGATAAGTACCCGGTTCTGTGTGTTAGATCCAATGGACCTTAATTCTGGGTAAGTAGAGAGAAGCATATAAAAATTATAAAAAATTTTGAAGACAAATAAATTTGAATTGAAAGGATTTTTTAAATAAAAAAATTTCAAAAAATCAAGAGAAATTCGAAAATTTAAATTTTGTTGGGTCTAAATAAGGTTCTAAATAAGGTTCTAAAGTTTGTTCTCGAGTTTAGAAAAATATTTAATAATTTCAAGTTTAAGAAAAAGTTTAATTATTTAAAAGAATTTTTAAAAAATAATAAAAACATGTTTATTTAATTTTACAAATTGTAAAATAAATTTATTTAATTTTTTCAAGCTTTCCATAAATTGTATAAAAATTAAATCTCATTAAAATATAAAATTATAAAACTGATAAAAATGAAAATAAATTCAGTAAAATATCAAATGAGCATTAATTTAATTAAAATCGCATTTTATATTAAAAATTAATTTCTGTAGGCGTTCCTATAAATTAAAAGTTAACTAAAAATTTATTAAGTTGAATGAATCATGTAAATTCCAATTTTCTCACTTTATATTTTTTTATTTTTTAATTTAAAATAGCTGGGCTAATCAGCTGATATGTACGTTAGAGCGGAAATAAGCTAAGTAAAAGTAAAAAAAATTTGAAAACATATTTAGCAAATTAAATTTATCAAATAAATGAAATAAACTTCGATTGAGTTCGAACTCGTTCCTATTCTCGAACCTCTTGTAATAATAAAAGTTTTCTTCGATACTCTCGAGTTTCTAGAAGGTAAAGAAAAAAATCAAGTTTAATTAACTTTTAATTATTTTCTTTAATTTTAAAAAATCATTTTTTGATTTTTCCAATTTCTTTAAATTTTTAAGAAAAAATTTCTCTATAAATATTCGATAAAAAATTAGCTTACGACTGCCACTTCTAAATTTTACCGATTTATTTGGAATTTAAATTTTGTGTACTAAATTTTTTTACAAAATCTGCATATTTATCAACGATAAAAAACAAATTTAATATTAATATTTGAGTAAATTTTAATCCTCGAGTCGACGGATTCTACTATGTATTTTTAAATACAGTGACTCTTTCTCTCATTCTCTCATAAATTCCCTCATCGAGTATCTCAAGGGTCAATACAGAGGTATCGTCTTATCTTCGGCATCGTTTTGGATTTTCTATACTATAGTTGAAATGAACATAAAATTTTAAAATTATTTCTAAATTAAAAGTTATTAATTTTTTATTTTTTTATTCCAGGCCACACATATTTTTTTAATTTAATTTACTATTAAACTCTCTAATTAAATTCCAAATATCCCATTTATTTCCACTAATGATGACTAGTTTTAATTAAAAATTTTTTAATTAAATAAATGCCTATATTTTGTGGTATGCCTAATCAAAACTAAAACCAAAATCAGCTGATTTCCTGTGAAAAAGTGAAAATGAGCAATGCTAATATTTAAAAAATATTTTTAGATAGAATTAAAAGATAAATGGGAATAAGCAAAATCTAAAAATTTTAATTAAAGGATGACATCAAAAAATAAAAAAAATTAAGTTTAAAATTTTAAGTAAAACTGGCTTAAATTAATAGTGAATTTGAAATTCAGAAAACCATCGTTTTGGTTGTATTCTTAGCTGTTTGATCCAAATCTTCTTAACTTTCAGAATTTCCTCTAATTTTTAGCAAGTATAACTCAGGCTACTCCTATCATGTTAAAAAAGTGATTCAAATTTTTTAAGATTTTAATAACATCCTTCCAGATTTTGATTTTAGAGAGATATATAAATTTTAAAAAATTTCCAAATAGCAATGAGAAAACGTAGAAATTAAATTAAATATCTCTGATTTGCATTATTTTTATGGATATTACTTAATCCTTTAAAAAAATTCTTCTTAATCTTTAAAATTATTTTTCTTAATTTTTTGCAAAACTACTCACACTGAATAGTTAATCGAATAATCAGCCGACTTTATTTTTTAGATTTATTTGAGTAAACAGCACTAGCTGAATAATGGCATCATTAAAAAATTCAATTTCTTTGAAAAATTATTTTTTTTTATTTTTTAAAGAAGGGACTTTAGACTGTCGCTAATAGTTCATTTTTATAGGAAAAAAATTCAGCTGTTTTTGTTTTCTCTTTTATTTTTAAATTTTAATTTAACGGAACGTGATCAAAATAAATTTGTGAATTAAAGCAGTTGATTTTCTGTCAAAAATATTTTTATAAAAATTCGTTTCTAAAATTAAAAAGGAGTGGACTAGAATTTATAATTAAAATTTAATTTAAAATAATTATGTAAGAATTTTATTCAAAGAAAAAATGTGTATAAATAAAGAAAACTAAAGCTATAATCATATCAGTTGTGAATTTTTTTAAATCTTCAAAATATTGCAAGGATGATTCACCTAAAGCATTTAATATGCTTAGGCCGGGGTTAAGCGATCTAAAAAGGAAAAACAGAAAGATAGTCAATGCCCCAGTAGTTCAGTGGTGAGCTGCTGAACGTGGTGCGCGAAAGCTCCTAGCAATAACTGTCAGGAGTTCGCAAGCTCGGAGGTCGCAATATGCCCGGTGGCTAAACTTTGCTAAACTTTCTATATTTTAAAAACCCTAAAAAGCGAATGACATTTATTTAATTCTTCAAGCCATTATCTTTCGATTTTAATTAAATTAAAATTTACTTAAATTAAGATTTTCTTTTTTATTAATTTAATGAAAATAAATTTATTAATTTTATAGAGTTTCACTTAAAATTTCAACAAAATTTCAATTCTATTAAAAATAAAAATGGTTTTCTATTTTTATATTATTGCTCAAATTATCATCTTTGTTAATCAAGTAATATTTTTAAAAATACAGGAAAATAATTTGAATTATATATTTAAAATTTATAGTAAGACATCAACATTAGATACCCCTGTGGATAAAAGCTTTTGACATTATAATGAAAATTTTTTATCTTAAATCTTTCATCTTATATCTTAAATTGAGGGTATCGCCTATCCAGAAAGCTTATCCACTCAGTGACCAATCATTTTTAAAAATCACAAATTAAATAGAGGATGCGATCAAATACTTAGGGTTGTTAAAAAGCACCCACAAATCCCTAGGGGTGTTAAAAAGTTTCGGTTAAACAGTAACTGAAGGATCGAAACAGGAACCGAAAATACAAGCAAACCGGAACCGGAACCAAAAAATCACGGTACTGCCTGTCTACCGGAACCGGAACTAGAGCTTCCGTTGGAACCTCAAGTTAAACTAAGCTTTTTAAAGATATTTGGGCACAAGAGTAGTGGAGAGCTTCTTAAATATTTTTACAGGTCAATGCTAATCCTGCTCCAAATAAACCATTGACTCACGAAATATTCCAAAAAGAAATTGCCTCTTCCCATAAAAATAAATCAGGCTATGTTTGCAAAAAGGTAGAAGTAGGCCTAGACTATTGCAATTGTGTTTACAATGGCCAGCTTCCAAAAAACTTTAAATTTCCGAATCCTGATTCAGCAGATTTCACAAAAATTGTCACTGTATTTATAATGATTTGAGATTTAATTATTATAATTCCTAATTTTAGATGCCAGTTTGCGGGAATCCTTTCTTTGATAATATGAAACTTTGCTCGTTTGTATGTTTTTAAATTCTTGAGATTTAATTAATTAGTCGGATCTCACAATACTATGTAATGGTGCTCGAGTATCCCGATCCCGACTCCCGAAATTTTCCCAAGTTTTTGGCCTATCTAACTCAATCTAATTCCCGCGAAGGAGCCAAAAAATTATTATGCAAGATTCGCGACTCCCGAGGTCATTTCCCAACCCGACTACCCTTTCCCGATTCCCGGGTTTTTCTTCTTCAGAGCATCACTACACATACGATACACTTGATGCAGAAAAGTATTGATACTCTTGGAATGAGTGTCTCTTAAATAGAGTTTACCCTCAGGTCCTCTTACAGTATCTAATAAAAGTTTTAAGAAACCTACCTATGTTAAATAGAGGTGTATCTAGTAGCTTTTGAGTCTATCTTATGGAAGTCCGACTAAATTTTTTTCTACTTAAAAGAGTAAAAATGAAAAATTATACGAAGCTAAGATTTCGATTAATTTTAAGGCACATTTCTTCAATGACACCTATCCTACAAATGCCCACAAGGAGGACAAGCATAACCGTAAATTATATCTAAAAATAAAAATTTAAATTCCATTTAACAGCTATGTTTGTCATTTTGGATGGCTGCGCAACTTGCTCTAAAGGCGGAATGATTACAGGCCTCCGCCTGACACACTTTGAGGCCAGTGGAGGCTTCTTTTCAAAATGCTCAGAAGAGCAAGAGTACACTGCAATCCGGGTTGGAGATCTTAACATTAAAATGCCAGCATCGAAGGATATTGACCTCCATACTGCCAAAATAACACTACCCGCTATAATGCAACACCGCCAGTGCAGCAATATTTTTAATATTTATGAAGCTTCTAACAAATATGAAGAGATTAAACTTCATATTGAGCATAAGTAATATTTTTATAACTCAGACCTCGCTATAAAATACATCCAATACTAGAAAAAAATTAAATAATTGTTATAAGAATATAAGCAGAGGTGGGTCGGAACAGTTAGAGATGTCGGAAATCGGACGAGCTGAAATCGGAACTGGCTCAAAAGTCGGAACTCGAAAATAGGAAATATAAATTTTTTCGGAAATCGGAAGGAAAAATGTAAGAAATCGGAATTCCGACTTACCTCTGAATATAAGGTACAATTTTTCTCTCAGAGGTTGTATCCTATAATGAAGCGTAATTTATAAAGAAGGTATCGCTCAGACAGCTTCCCCAACCAAATTACCAAATAATTAATACAATCTCTCATAAATTGAGATGTATATTGTATTGGATGTATTGAATATTGAGTTCAATTTTAAATGTTAAATTTGTTTTTAGTTGCGGTGGCACTAAAGGAACAATGAAAATAAATTTACCAACAGTAGACATAAATGATTTTAAGGCAAGAATTAAATTTTGTCCTGACAAGACAAAAAATAATTTAAAAATACATAAAAATATCATTTTTGAAAGTCTTTTTTGAAAAATTTTGGAAATTTTAAAAATTTTTTTTGAAAAAATTTTTGGAAATTTTTAAAAAATATTTTTGATATTGAAAAAAATAGAAAAAGCAAAATGGTCTGAAAAATTCATTTTAGGACCGTGTGGCAGAATTGAGAGGATTGCTCGTTAATTTGGACGATGGAACCCTCAAACAATATACTCGAAAGGGGAACTCATTCCAGCTAAATAATACTATAGCCTCGAAATGGATGGATCCTAAATTGAAATGTTCGACATCCTCAAGTGCTTGTGTTTTGAATTGAAAAAAAAAATAATTTTTTCCCTCATTAATATTTTGCCAAATTAATTTTCCTTTCATTATTTATCCCTTACTTGTGAAATTAATTTTGGATAAAATTAAAGAAATAATATTTGTAACCTTAAGCTTTCGAGTGATTTATTGAGGCACAGATAAATCAAGAACCTACCCTTCTTAATCATAAAGTCCGGTCTTTAATCCAAAATATCGGATTGAGAATGGACTTGAGAACTGGACAGGACAAAGATTTCAGCTACACGGTCCTCATATCCGGTCTGGAGATAATATATAGACTGACCAGTTTATCGCAATTGATCACTCTCTCTGTTGATCTAGTGATCACTCTCTCTTTGTTGTTCAATTGATAACTAAGCATTCACTCTGTTGATCAACTGATCAATTGATCACTCAACGTCTTATCAACAGCTGGTCAACTGGTAAAAGTTTTGGTACGGTACCTTTCTGGCAATTCTGTTAATCTCCTTTGCTTTTTCGAAGGCGCAAGGTTTAGAACTCAAACTTGAATTGAGGAATGATTGATTTTAAGGAATGATTGAGGGAATATATTAAAATAAAGGGGAGAATCAACCTCATTTTGCCATTAAGTTTTCATCTTTTATTTTTGTTGATCTTCGTCTTTCTTGGCTGTGGGGTAGCATTCAGCGCCACCGATTCAGCGCACACGTTTCAGCGCACACGATTCAGCGCACACGATTCAGCGCCATGACGATTCAGCGCCGGCTCGTTTCAGCGCCAGTTATTAAAAATTAATGCCCGCCGCCGGACCGGATCTGTTCGGATTTTTCCGGATTAATCCGGTCCGGAAAAAAACCCGGAAGTGCAAAAACCCCGTATTTGGGATCCGGACTCCGGAAAAATCCGACCGATCCGTCCGGACTAATTTTTAATAACTGGCGCTGAAACGAGCCGGCGCTGAATCGTCATGGCGCTGAATCGTGTGCGCTGAATCGTGTGCGCTGAAACGTGTGCGCTGAATCGGTGGCGCTGAATCGTATCTAACCGCTTTCTTGGTATCTCGCCTTCATTTAGTCGTCTTTCGCTTTTAAAATCAGTTTCGGCACAACTCTGATATACGGCAAACTCAACAAGATAATTTATTAAACTTATAATATTTTTAAATTAAAAAATTTAATTTTATAATTTAATAAATTTTTGAATTAGTCATTTTAATTTTTAACTATTTACCACACACAGCTAAAAAATTTAAAAATAAATTTCCCAGCAAAATCAGCTGATTTAGCTTTAACATTTATTTTTACTAATTTAATCTATTAACTTTTGCCTATTTTTTATTTTTTTGGTTTGATCGGTTTCCGTTTTTAGCTACTCCTCTCTAGCATATCCATCTGATAAGGCCAACTATGTAATTAAAATTGAAGGAAAAAAGAGAGAGAATATATAAAAATTAGTTAAATAAGCTATCAGGCATTAAAATTGGTGATTCATTTAATTAAATTTTTTAAAAAATTTACAAAATTTTTCCACGCCCATAAAATTAGTGTGTATAAAATAGATTTGAATTTAGTGAAAATTAACCTGTCTTATTCCTAAATCCCTTAAATCTTTTTAAAAAACAAAAAACTTTTTTAAAAACGCTCTAAAAATGTTCGGTTTAACCAACAACTCTGTTGCTTTAAACTCAAACGAGAACGGAATGGAAGGTAGTTTAGAATAATTAATTAATGAAAAATATGAGGAATTTTGAAGGATAAAATTTTTAATTTATTTAAGATGTGAAAATCTTGATGGAGAAGGAAATTGGAGTTGGTGAAGAGGCTGGAAAGGGAGTTGAAAACGAAGTTGAAGTGGGCGTTGGCCATGGAATGGGAGTTGAAAATGGAAAGGTTGTCAAAGGAGTTGAAAAGGTTGCCGATGAAGTAGCCTTGAAAGGAGTTGGAGGAGTTGAAGAAGTTGATGGAAATGGAGTTAAAGGTGGCGAAGGAAATGGAGGTGAAGGAGGCGAAGGAAATGAAGGTGGAAATGGAGGTGAAGGAGGAATCAAAGGAGTTGAAGGCGGTGATGGAAATGGAGGTGAAGAAGTTGATGGAATTAAAGGTGGAAATAAAGGTGAAGGAGGAGTCAAAGGAGTTGAAGAAGTAGACGAAAAGGAAGTTGAAGAAGAGGTTGGAAAGGAAGTTGAAAATGAAGTTGAAGAAGGTGTTGAAGGAGGTGATGAAAAGGAAGGAGAAAATGGAGTTGGAGGAGGCGAAGGAAATATAGGTGGAAATGGAGTTGGAGGAAGAGTTGAAGGAGATGAAGAGGAAGATGAAAAGGAAGTTGGTGAAGAGGTTGTAAAGGAGGTTAAAAATGAAGTTGAAGAAGGTGTTGGACATGGAATTGGTGAAGAAAATGGAAAGGTTGGTGAAGGAATTGAAGAAGTTGTTGATGAAGGAGCTGGGAAGGGAGTTGGAGAAGTTAAAGAAAGTGATGGAAATAAAGGCGAAAATGAAGCTGAAAATGGAATTGGAGGAGGAATAAAAGGAGTTCAAGAAGTAGACGAAAAGGAAGTTGAGGAAGAGGTTGGAAACGAAGTTGGAGAAGGAAGTGAAAAGGAAGATAAGAATGTGAATGTAAATGGAGTTGGAGGAAATAATGGTAAGTTAATCTAGATTATTCAGCAAATCGGACCTTTGTTCCAAAATTTTCCTATAATGAGGTTATATTAAGGCTCCCTCACACATAGGCCTAGCAAATTTTGAAGGGCATCTTAACTTTGGTCTATATATTATTTTTAAGCCATGAAAATGAAGAGTGGAAAAGAGTTTGTTAAAGAATTTGGAAAAGGAAGTGTCTTTAATGGCAAGTTTATTTACTCAATTAATTATTAGGATTCAAATGATTAAGTAAAGTACTTCATATTTCTCCCCAATACCATACAAAAAAATTTTTTTAATTTCGGAAAGGCCATAGCTTATCTTAGCTTTAGATTATACTGAATGAATAAAATATACTGAATAAATAATAATTCAGAAATTATGAAAAATTGTGAAAAAATTGTGAAAAATTTTCCAATATGGCTCACCATCGCCACTCTTATGAATTTGTTTGGTCAAGTCTTGGCCAATTATGAGTACTGCCACTCGATTCATTGCCATGGATTGTGGTTGGCTGCTCAGGAAGTCACGAAATGCAACGGGTATTTTTAAATCTTTCTTGCAAATTAGTAAATTAAATACCTATTTATTATGGGGAGAATAAGTTTTGAGTGACTCTCCAGCATTTTTATCCATAAAAAATTTGGGAACATGGTTGTTCTATATATCAATTAAAAGCTTAAACCATCTCATATGACTTGTTTTAAAGAAAAATTTAGTTGAGTAGATAAGCCTGGATAAATGGGATCAAGTGGGTCTTACCAAATCCGGATAGCTATTAAAAATCTTTTTTCGAGTTTTATTCTCTATTTTTTTTAAAAGGATCTTATTCTGCTTCGAAAGCCAATTCACCAACATGGACTTTCTTAGCAAAAAGAGCATTCAGTTGCCAGCGATCTACCGAATCCGTCCCGGTAATGGATCAAGGATGTGCCAGGAGTGCATTAACGATGGCTTCTGCAGGACGCACTATTCTAATGGAATTAAAATCCAATGGAATGGCTTTATGTTGTTTTATAATGGAGATTATAAAACAACAGATGTTGTCTTAGACATCGCAGGCCATCGGTTTGCTTTTCAAATTTTTTAAAAAATATTTAGAATTATAAGGTCCATTCAATTTTTATTTACCCCTAGGAAGCTGAAAAGTCCAAATTGAAATACAGTACCTAATTTGAGAGATATTCTAAGGAGGAAATCCCTGAGGAGATACCTGACCTTAAAATACCTTAAAATTAAATATCTTTATTAAATTTATTTAGTGCGGCATTTAACATCTCAAATGCAAGTCCCCTGGATCTTGTCAACGGATTAGGTTCCGATTCCAACACCCGCGGTAATAATAAAATTATAAAGACAAATTTAAAATGTTCTGTTTAGACAAGATCCACAGCACTCTGAAATCCAACGACTTCTGGAAGAACGTCAGCAATAATGGCGTTCGACTTGAACAAGTTATTGGATATGAGATCCTTGAGAAGGACGTCCAATACTGGGACGAGCAGAACGCTGATGATTTCCGCCGAAACAATTACATAAAAAAGATCAAACTCGACCAATGCCTCGAAGTGAGTTTATGGGAGATACTTTTAACTCATTGAGAGATTGAACTTTGGGGAAATTAGGTTTGATAGACTTCCTCTACCTAGAGATAATTTTAACTCCCTTTACCTGGGATACTTTTAACTCCCTTTACCTGGGGATACTTTTAACTCCTTTACTTGGAGATACTCTTAACTCCCTTTACCTAGAGATACTTTTAACTCTCTCTTTTCTTTGATAGCTTTTTGTATTTCGAATCACTTAACGCTCTCTCTATACGGGACTGAGAAACCGTTCCAACAAACCATTTAGCCTATGTTTTGGTCCTCATTTTAGCACTAAAAAATACCGTATCCTTTTTTGAATAGATTTAGTATTAGGTGTATCTTATAGTTAAGTCCGGCTATATTGCCTATTATCTGCCATAACCTACCTATAGTTAAGCAAAAAATTAAATTTCAAATGGATTTTTAATACTAGTTACTTAAATATTCTTATTTTAGTCCCAGTGCAGCTACTTCACCTCGCCGACCGAGTACGATGACTACAGCTGCAAGTAAATTATATAGCTTATTTCACATATAATCATACATTATAAATTTTTAGCTGCGGCTTTCCGGTCAGCCAGAAGCCAAAAAGCGCCGTGAAGAACGACAGAGTCAACAAAACCACCGCGTGAGTTAATTTGAAGTTTAAAGATAAAATTGAGGGGTTTTTGGGCTAGTCCTTTTTCCGGATTTGATCCTGGGCTTAATCTCATCCTTTAATAGTTAAACTCTATATGCCTTATCCTTTACCTATTAGTCTTATTTTGATTTTTGATAGGTGCTGCAGCCAACATCATCAATGTATTGCAGCTTTGGCTAACTGCACTGGGATTCCGGCCATGAAAAATTACATCAGAATCGACAAAAATTTGTATAATCATGAAAAAGACCAGCGTAAGATTTAAAGATTTAATTTGACTTTAGTTTTAAAAATCTTGTTATTGCAGCTCGTATGAACATCAAGTGCTTGAGTGATCAAAACGATTACTGTCAGCAGGCACTCTGTCTGTGTGACAGGTAGTAAAATTATTTAATAAAACTTTGCTTTAAAACCTATTCGAGGTAGGCAGACATTAGAATCTAGGATCTTTTTGAAGTCGCTTCATTATGGCATGATATTGTCACATAATACTATAAGGGATAGGCGACTTATTAAATTATAGACTCCAAATTCGGCCTGTCTAAGCTCCAAATCCTAGCGATTATTGAAGGGTATTGGTATTCAATTAAGGCTTCCTCAGTATATTCTGTAGAAAAAAATTTTTGGATTTCAAAAGGCCAAGAAGCCAGAATTCTCCCTTTCTTTTTTAGTTTAAAAGGGGTAGTATTTTTACTTTACCCGTGTTACATACCTCAATCAGTGTTATGATCTCTTTTTCATATCCTTAATAAATTAAATGCTAAATAACTTAAAAATTTTTAATTCAGCGCACTCACGAGCTGCTGGTCGAAAATCCAACCCATTCCGTCAGGCAGCGGCTGCTTTAGCTGCTACCTCGACGATGCTTTGCTTTTTGCCGAAGGGCCAATTACTGATGTAATAAAGGTCCGGCAACAATATGTTCCATTAGAACTGGAAACATCATTTCTTTTATTCGACGCCTACAATGGCAAGGATCTCCCGACGGCCAATGAAACCATCATATTGGCCGTCATGAACGTGAACAACGGGATTTCCACCGTTCGTAGGTCGGAAAAAACAATGGAGCAGATCATCCATTCCACGCGAATTTTGATTGACAACGATGTCAACAAATATGAGGAGCTTTCTACAGCATTCAACAACGATCTAGAAATAAGAGCTCTAAGATCGACGAATGAATACCGTTCGGTTATGCTTAGAATTGCTCCCTACCTCTATACAACTGAACAATATAAAACTTACCATGCTAGTAAAAGATTATTGAACGCCACAAAGGAATTGGAAAATCTGTTTATAAAGAAGACCCATGAAAAAATGAAGAATCCGTAAATAATTAATTTTGAAAAAAATTTTCCTCTGACATTATTCCGTTCCTGAAAGTAAAATTTAGATTTTGAATAATTCCCCAGCCCTCCCCCCTTCTTCCTCCCCGGAAAAATTTCTTTAAAGTAAATTTTCGTCTTTAATAAGTCTGGTTAACAGAAAAATTCAAATTTTTCGGATTTTCTAAATTCCCACTCTGAATAATTTTATTTGATTCGAGGTTTGTAAATGTATGGATATCCAAAAATTTTCGGATCGATATCGAAACCGAAGTTTAATGTATGAGGATTTCCCAGGATTCGCCAACTAACTCTGAATTCTTTAATTCACCTCCCGCCTTCCCCCTCCAACTCTTCTCCGTTTTCACTGCCAATTTTTTAAATTGTCTTTTTATTTTGATAATTTGTAAAATATTATAATTAAATGATAAATTTTTATTTATTTTTTTCCTTAAATCATAGGCAATATTAAATTCTTAGTAAAATAAATAAAATTCTTTAATCTATTAACATTGGCATGAATACGAAAAGATAAATCCTTAAAATACTTTTAACACCAAGATCGAATTAGGGTCAATCAACGTCTCCGGTCCTGAGTAGATGGAGTTTCCTTCCTTAAATCGTTTCCTTCCTTAAATTGACGTTTCAATAGCTAAAAACTCAAAATTTTGTTATAAATTATATGATTATTTTTTATCACACTCGTCTTTTCTCATCATGAAATCAATTTTTTCGAATACTATTTCTAGTAGGTTTCAAATTCAAGTTCATTAAGGTAATGAACTTGATTTTCAAGTTCAGTAAAGTAAAATTTAGTTTTTGAATACTCCCCCCACACCCGCCCTCACCGGAAAAATTTAGATTAAATATGATTTATGTGGGTTCAAATAAATATATGTCCCACTATGCATTCCTACTTATTTCTGATATTTTCAAAATCTAAGAACTTTCTTCTACTAATCTTTTTTCTCATAAATCAAATAAACTTTATCAAATATTATTTATTATTGGATTTCCAGTTCGATCTAATTTTTTAGAGGCTTACTGCTCGAATTGACAAAATAAATCTTTTTTGTTCATGTTTCAATAAGTATATGTTCCATTCTTCAAAAAATATTTTCAATTAAATATGATTTACATATTTGGGTAACATAATCATAATTTATTTCTAGTGTATATGAAAACTTATCATATTTTCTCAAGGCTAGCGAGTTTCAAAAAAAAGAGAGATATCAAGGAAGAGAGCTTATCAAGAGAGAGTTGAGATAGTTAAGCGGTTAACAACGATATTATCGAAGAACTCTCAAGGCCAAATCCTCTAGAATCTGTAGCTATTTTCTGAAATGGATTTTGACTCTTTTCTTTAATCACTCAGGTAACCCCATTTTTTGCTCTTTCTGTGACTTAAAACTTAACGAAATCGGGGTTAAAATTAGGCTAAACTGTTTCCTGGCGACGCTCTCCATCAGCTCTCCGCCCTCGGTGAACAGTGAACGGGTTCTGATATTTTGTTATAAATTTTAAAATTTATATCACTCTCTTATTTTTATCAGACATAGAAGACTTCTTCGAATATTATAGTTGGGAAGAGAATAGGTGTGGCAATTTAGTTACTTAAAAATACGAGAAAGTATACCATAGAGTCAAGTCGCCGCTACCGTTACCCGGGTAATTCAACCCTTGAATTTATTGTACCGGCCCAGGGTGACTCTTTCAAAGACATTAAAATAGGGAAAAGACCCTCAAAAATAGGGAGAAAATAGGGCAAAATCAGTCAAATTTATTGCAAAAATAAATATGGCAATTTCGTGTCTGGTGATTTCGCCAGAGAATGATTTGGGCAGTGAGTGACTTAGAAATAGTTGAAATTTCAATTAAAAATTTTATTGTTCATATTTACGTTTTATCTAATATCCAATTTATTTCCTAGTTTCTCAAATAGTACAGTTCCTTGTTTTTCAAAAAGCTCAAAATACCTATTTATTTCTAGCCTTGACTCGAAAAGTTTTTAAAGATTTTAAATATTCGGAAAAAATTATTTTATGGGTATATTTCTTAATGAAGCTTCTAATTTATTTAATGCACAGCAAAATTTGAAAAAACTAGTATCTGAAATCTAGGAGTTTTTATTTTGGCTTTATCCATGGATGAGATTTGCTAAACTTTATTATCTTGCTTTTTGACAAATAATTAACTTTATTTAAATTTTTATTTAGTTTTATTAATTTATAGTGCAAAATGGATTAAAAATATTGTATAAAAATATTCTAATTTTTATAAATGGCGGGGCGGGAACAGAGAAGGATGGGGATAAAACGTAATTCGACTAATCTGATATTTTTTATTTTCAAATAATTCGATTATTATTTATTCTAAAAATTTCTAAAAAATATCTAGATATCGTCAATATTCGAAAATTTTTCATAATTTGATTGATGAAAGATATGTTATTAAATTTAAGGTTGTAGTGTTGTAACAAGGTTCTGGGATATATTCTTTAACTTCATTACCATCTTTTCTAAATTCGCGATGAACAAGTTTAAAAGCACCTTTTGCACCCTTTTTAAGGCTATCATAAAAAGGTATATAATGATCCGCAAGCATATCTATTCCTTCGAATCCAGGGGGATTCAATGCCTTCTTTCCTGCTTCGTATAGTATATTCCTCATCAATCTGTCAAATTTCTCTTTATCTTCACACGATATGTCAAACGTATCGAGAAGATCATCAAATTTCCATTCTCCTCCACTTCTTTTGACCGATCTGCAGTATTTCTCTGCTAATTTAATTCCAATATCCACCCCATAATCGAATATAGGGGCAGCAGCACCTCCAAGAACTGGGATTGCTCCTAGCCAAGCACTTCCGGCCTTGATTGCTCCTATACCAAGTGCCTTGTTTATCGTCAACTCAGCGTCTTCTAAAAAATTTTTTTATTAAAATTATTATATTAGAGGTCGGCAAAATCGCACTTCCGGGATCCCGAGTCGGGATTTTTTTCTTAACCGATGCCGGGACGGGATCCCAAGGGATAAATCCCGAAAAAATCCCGGATCCCGAATGATCCCGAAAATCAAAAAAATCCGGGATTTCTGGATCCCAGAAAATCCTGTCGGAATCTCTTCCCGCGCCGGTCCCTATATTATATATGAAAAGTGTAGATTTCAACAGTTTGAAGCTAAGCACTGAGCCCTATGATTTAACTTTTCGAATATACTGTATTTGATTAAAAAATGCCCAGGGGCCTATTAATCCCTCCACAGAGTCTGCGGATAGAATTCTGTGCACAGACCACAGAATTTCTAATTCTGCACTTCCACAGATTCTGCGGAAAATGGGGTCTACAGATTCTGTATAACATTCATAGATCTCTGAAAACATCCACAGATCCGGCTTTTTTAATCGATTGTGTGCTAATCAATAGGAAGAATTTCGAAATGGGCAGGTTTGAGAGAATTTACTAATTTGGTCAAATTATAAGGTTAATTACTACCTTGAGAAAAATCAATTTCGTACGAACAGTACGAATCTATTTCAATTTCTCTTTCAATCTTTCTGACGGTAAAGTCTATAAGTTCTACCCATTTTGTTAAATTTGCAACATTTTTCACAACAAGTTGTAAAGTTTCATTCATTTGTTCAGTCTTTCTTTTTTGATCACCAAGCATCCCATAAATAATTTTTATCTATATAAATTCAGGTTAAAAACAATCATACATTTTTACTTAGATATAATTTGTTATATCGTTTATGTCCGTGGTGCTTTTGATTAGAGTTCCGAGTCCGAATAATGACGCAAAAAACCCGAGCGATCGAGTCGAGTAAACTCGAAATACTCGACTCTGACTTGCTCTACTGACATGCTCTACGGGCTTTGAAAAATTTAGCATTAGGTAGGAATCAAACCTGTGACCGTTTTGAAATTTTTAAGAAAATTTGTTTAAATTTATGATTTTGGTGTCATCGAAAGAGCTTGAGATCTGAATTGGATGACGAAAAGACAGCCCTCGATATCAAGTTTCAGCCAAGTTATAGTCTCAAAATGATCAAAGTTACACTATAAAACGCGGCGAAATTCAGGGGGTCACAATTTTGTTCAGAATCAACTAATCAGGCTGATTTTGGTGTCATTCAACTCAGCTCGAAGAGCTAGTAAAACTAATGAGGGTTGGGCCCTAAAGTAAAAAGTTCCATATTGAAACTTTTATGAATATTTTCGCTATTAAGAGGGCTATTTCAAGTTGATTCGGTAATTAAGACATAAATATATAAAATACCCCTTGGGACTGAAAAAATCAGCATATTATAATGAAGTGTATCTTATATAGACAAAAAGAGTCGAAAAAGATTTTTAAAAAGCTTATTTTAAATTGAGACGATCTAGTATTGGGTACATTTTGTGTGATTCGAATGTTTTTTGTATTAATTTTTACCTGTTCTGTCAAAAATTCAAACTTGTCATTATCAGTTTTGTTCTTATATTCTAAATCGTCTTTTAAGTTGGAAATTCTATCCATAAAATGGTCAAAATCAGGCGTCAAACGGTTGTCGATACACTTCCTAAAATTAATAATTTATGGTTTTTTGGTATATTCAGTAAATCCTTTTAAATTCTTAAGTTTATGTTGAAGAAACCCGATAACCGGACCCAGATTTTTCCCGGAACAAACATATTTTCTCAACCTATATATCCCTCGTTTGTATTACCAAGTTATATGTATACAAAACATATTACTTTATGTTTTAAAAGATATTTAAATATTTTAAATGAATTTAAATAGATCGGCAAATATGAGTATAATATAGAAAGGATAAAACATTGTAAATATAGATGGGCAAATCTAACATCGGGTCGGATAACTTCAAATAATTTTAACTTCGACCGACATTTTTTGTAAATAATAGTTTTTGAATTATCAGTTTTCGCTTCAAATTCAAATTGAAACTCGATTTTTGCATTTCTATCTCTAATCGGAAAGCGTTAAAATTGTCTAAACTCTAAAACCCTAATATAGTTATGTAGGTTTTAAGTTAAAATTTTGGTTATATTCCGCATAACATATTTTCTTGGAACTTCAAACACTTTCAGAAAAAAGCTTCATTTTTAGGGTAGATTTAACCTAGAGCTTTCGTTTAATACAAATAAAATCTTCTGCTTTAAATAGGAAGGGGAAAACATAGGAAAAACATGAATTAAGCATAAGCTTGCGACTAAATAGTTTAATTGGGTTTTCTGTGCCTAGCAGTGATGTCAAAGTTCCAGTTCCAGTTCCGGAACTAGTTAGTTCTAGTTCCAGTTCCGGAACTAGAACTACGGAACTAACGATTATCTGGAACTAGTTTGGAACTAGAACTACGGAACTAGTAAATACCTGGAACTAGCTTGGAACTGGAACTACGGAACTAGTAAATGTCTGGAACTAGCTTTGGAACTAGTTCTGGAACTAGTTCTTGGGGGTATATTTTTGACAAAATTTCCTCGACGAAGTCTCAAAATTTTTGCCTGCGGCGCTGAAAAAGTGGATTTTTTGGCCTACGACCATATAAATTCTCGAAATTTTCGCCTGCGGCGCTGAAAAAGTGGATTTTTTTGGCCTAAGACCATAGAAATTCTCAAAATTTTCGCCTGCGGCGCTGAAAAAGTGAAGTTTTTGGCCTCTTAATCCTCCAGTTTATCCTCCAATCTCCTTAAATCCTCCGATATTAATACGTTGATACGTCTTGATACCTTAAAATCCACTTATCTCCCTTGATTTCACTCCATATCCAGCGATATCCCACTTGATTCCTCGATGTCACATACAAATCTCCCCATATATTGAACTCTCCATATATTATGGGGAGTTAATCCTTTTTGAAATGTTAATCCTTTTTAATCCTTTTTAATCGTAATAGACTATAGAGACTCAATGGGATATATACAAGGGAGATAATAATCTAAGACATTTTTGACTTATCTCCAGCTCAAAGGCATATCTAAGCTGAAGGATCAATTGACAGAGTATTTGATGAGTTTTTTTCATAATCAAAAAAATTAAAAGTTTGGAACTAGAACTAGCTTGGAACTAGTTCCAGAACTGGAACTGGAACTAAGGAATTTTAAAAATGGAGTTCCGGAACTGGAACTGGAACTAGAAAAATTAAAAACCTAGTTCTGGAACTGGAACTAGTTCCAGAGAAATTTTGGAACTTTGACATCACTGGTGCCTAGGGTAGGCTTGTCGATTAAAAACTAAGAAATCGGGAATATATTTTGATTTTTTTCTTATTTAGAAGATAATTAAAACTATCAGAATAATAAATTTCAGATAAAGTAGATAAATAAAGATTATTTTAATAGTTTTTATCGTTTAATTAAATTAATTATATAATAACGGTTATTTAGGATTTCGTTCTATCGGATTTTCCTTTCAAGAATTTCTTTTAGCAAAAGACACATGTACCAACGACCTTCAAACCAATTCTGCAATTACAGCGACTATAGCTGCCCCAACAATCACAAAATTAATTCCGAGGAATCCGACGATTACTTAAATTAGTTTTTTAAATTTTGAATTCGAAAACCCTCTTGCCTTGGGATAAAGCTTCCGTTTTATCAACTTTCGCTGTTAAATTGGGTGTTGGAGGAGTTTGTGGAATTGGAATTTTTGTGGTTGTTAATTTAGTGGTTGGAATACTAGTCGTAAATGTTGTTTTTTCGGTGGTTTGTGGATTGGTTGTATGTGTTAAGGTGCTTTGTGGAGTGGTTTGGGAACGATTATTAGGTACAAGTCTACCGTTGGTACATTGCCTTTTTAGTGAATAATTTTTAATTAATGAATGTTAGTTACGGCTACATAATCTGCTTTATGTCTTGCAACAGAAAAGATAATGGAAAAGAGTAGAGAAAAGTCGCTCGCGATTTAAAAGCTTTTTTTGAATGATAAAAATCTTCAACTAGTGATTTTGTCATATTTGGTCAAAAAAAGTAAACTCAAAAACGCCGTTTACTAAACTATAAAAATAACAAGTAAAGGTGTTTTCGAAAAAAATGGTTAATATTCTTTGTATTTACTTAAATCTATTTTAAATTACTAGTTTTAAAATTTTTTAATAAACGCAATATTTTTAATAATTAATAGAAAACTTACAAGTGGCAGAAATCCAAAATAGTTTGATAATACCAACCCGACCATAAAGCCCAATATTTAGGATCTTCTCTTGGGACTTTAATAACAGAACCATTTTCAAGAGGAAAGGCAAAAAACTGCCCGGGAGAACATCCTTCCCTTACTCTAAATTATAATTTCAATGATTTAAATGAATTATTTTTATAATTTATGTTATCTTAAAAATCAGAATTAATTAAATTTGTTTATTTAATTAATTTGTTATAAGATACTAATTAAAACTTAATTTTTATTATTTATTATAAACCTACTTTATCCACGGTTTTGGGTATGCTTTTGTTTTCGTACATTTTTTTAGTAATTTACAACACCTGAAAATTTAGTATTTATTAATTTAAAATATTTCTGATATTTGTTATTTTATAATTTATCAATAATTTAAATTAGTTTATTAAATTAATTAAATTATATTTAAAATTTAAATCAAAATCACTTACTCTCCAAATCCATTCCCCAATGGTTTCCAATCGAGTGTACAGCTAAAAATTTGTTAAATGTTTAGTTTTTTAAAATATACAATTTAAATTTTTTCAAGCTCTAAATCCCATTCTGGTTTTTAACCAAAAAATTTTTCGAGTATAATTCAGATTCTTGACAAAAATATACGAATTTATTTATTTAAATTTTAATTTGATTTAAACTTACATTGGATAATGACCGAGAGTTCCAAAAGTGCAGTTGTAAGTTTCTTTATCAGCGCATACTTCTTTTATATTTTGTTCTATTTCTGGTGTTCCTCTTACTGCAAAGTTGTTCTCACCAATTACTCGACTAAATTTAATAAATTATTTAAATAATTTTAATGAAAAATATTAATATTTTAAATTTTACTCTAAACAAGATCTTTCAAATAAAAATATACATACCTAATTCGAACTATTATACAGTGCGGAAATTTAGTTAAGAAAAAATTTTATTAGTAGTATTTTTGAAAAAAATTTTTTCATACGTAAAGTTAGAATCCTTAACTTTATATAATTTTGTAGTGGCTATTTCAGAAGGGAGCAGGCCAGTTTCCCCCCGATGTACCGTGAGCCCAATGTACCGCCGAGCTATAACTTTCTTCAAAATTGTCGAATCCGTGACGCCTTGGTATGGTTCGATTCAGCTCGTCGAGCCGCATCGAACCATACCAAGGCGCCACGGATTCGACAATTTTGGACAAAGTTATGGCTCGGCGGTACATTGGGCTCGCGGTACATCGGGGTGTACCCATTTCAGAACGTTAACTTATAGAATTTATACAAGAATTATATAAAAATGTTTATAAAAAACCCAGTAATATTTCCTCGATGATTTAAATAATATCTGTCATGCGCTGAAAGATATTTTTCAATGGTAACATTATCTAAATTTAATTAATTATTGTAATATAATGTTTAAAAGGTTTTCATTATTTAATTTTATTTTTAGAAATCTTAATGCAATTAATTAAATAAAATTGATTCTTTTTACTAATTTATTCAAAATAAATTTATATAATTTGAATGTATTATTAACAAATTTTACCAAATCTAGACTCAACATCATAGTATCTGTCGTGATCGCAGGAGTAAGTGCAAGTGTAAATCGGATTATATTTACACCATGATGCGCAGTTCGGGCAAGGGTACTCGATCTTAAATAATATTTATTTTTAGTCATCGACAATTTATTTCTACTATTCGAAAATGGTAAGGCTTCAAAAGACGCGGATACTTATTCTGTTCCTCCAAAGTTCCAACAAACATCAACAAAAACACAAAAAAAACATTCATGAACATAACCAACTTAAAATATGAAAGATTTTTAATTTATATTAAAAAAAATTTTTTTGCTTTTTTATTATGGTAATTATTAACGTGTTTAATTGAAATAGATTATTTTTGCGATTCCTCATTTTCGAGGAAATAGATTATTTTTGCGATTCCTCATTTTTCAAATTTAAACAAATCTCTTAATAAATAATAAATGCGAGGAAAATCCTGACAGGGATAATCCTATAATAATAATCCTATTTGAGAAAACCCGGGTCGATTTTCTGGTCAGGTTTAAGTTGAGTATCGGATAATTCGTGGCATAACTGATCTATATCCACCTTAAGATATGTACCACGGAACCATTAATTTATTAAACATTCTCAAAACTAAATGCCCTAGTATAGTTCTTGAGATCTCAATCTAAAGCAGTGGAGGGTCGGAATTCCGATTTTTGCCCTCCGATTTCCGATTTCTGAAAAAATTTTAATTTCCGAGTTCCGACTTTTGAGCCATTTCCGATTTCCGACAATTCTGATTTCCGACACCTCTGATCTAAAGATGTGTCCTAGGTCGCCCAGGATCTTAAAGTTTGTAAAATGTAAGCGGTTGGAGCATAATTCTCCTCCCAGCTTTAAAAATTTCTTTAATTCCATAGTCTATTTACCGCTCCGTTTCCTCGCAATTCCATGTTCATTTTGACAAGTAAAATGTTCGAAAGGATCTAAATTTATTTTTAAATTCCTAAATATTGGGAAAAGGTAAATATAGGTATTGCCAGAATATTCAAATGAGACAAAAAAATTCTATTGACTGATTAAAAGTTTAACCAGAAACTAATGGTAAATTATTTAATTTCAAAGGAATTTAACTAGTAAAAAATTAAAAAAAATTTTTTTGATTGACTTAAGTACGTAAATTATACATCCAGATCAGGAGGGGATATAAAAAAATTCGGGTTTGAATTCTATTATAGTTTGACTTTCGAAATTTTCTCGGATCGTTATAGGGGCCTAGGGGAAATGTATAATAATCTTTAAAAAAATTTTAAAATTTTTTTCTGAACTTACATTAAAATAAAAGACAAATTTGCACAAGAAAATGATGAATATAAAAATTGAAAACAATACAAAAAACGAAGAAAAGGGTTGATAAATGCTTGAAAAAAAATTTTTTAATTAATTTAAAATCATAAAAATCAACTTACATTAAAATAAAAAGGGTGAATACAAAAAATAAAAACAATACAAAAAAATACAAACGAAATAAAATTGGTGAAAAGGGGGGATAAGTTGTTAAATAAGGTTGATAAATGCTTGAAAATAATAAATTTATTTTTAAAAATCAGCATGGGGTTTGATGATTTGGAAGTGATTTGGACGGACTACAGCCTCAGGGAAGTGATTCGGACTTAGTTAGCTTCCTAATTTATAACCTAGGATCAATGGTCAACTCGTTCCTATTACCGTATTTACTCGATTAATTCCCCTGAGGAATTATTTTTTCAACCCATCCGTGGCATGGGGAATTAATAGAGGGAGGGAAATTATTCGAGTTTTGAAATTTGAACGTTTATTAGGGTATTTGGGGGAGGGGAATTATTTTTTCAACTCATCCTTGACATGGGGAATTAATAGAGGGTGGGGAATTAATCGAGTAAATACAGTATACGAACTCGTCCTATTTATCGAATTTCTAGTTATAATAAAAACTTTTCTTGATACCCTCGGTTTAGATAGAAATAACTTCAAATTTTTTTCGGAAGAAAAAAACTCGAAATTTCGAATGAATTCTAGTCATGGATAGAACCCTGCCCTATTGAAGAAACGAGTTTTTTTGTATTAGGACCAAGGTAGACACGACCAAGGTTTGTATTAGGACCAATAAAACGCATGAGGTTCCTACATCTCCCAAACGAGGTTCCTATGGCCGTCCCTAAATAGGTCCCCCTCCTTAAGATCAAAAAATTATAAACTTACAATAAAATAAAAAACGAAAATTGGTTAAATTTGGATAAATAAGGTAGCTGATAATAATTGAAAATAAGTAAGTTTTTTTGATTTCTAAAAAATTTTATAGATTAATATTTAATTTTTGAGTGCGTGTAAATTATTTTTAATTTATAATTATAATTAAATTAATTACAAAAATTTAATTTATTAAATGAATGGATTCGATATATTTTATTTTAATTTAATTTTAATTAAAATTTAGTTTTAATCAGATGGATATAAAAGATAAAAATGAAATGGAATAATCATATAAAAAATTTTAAAAAAAAATGAAATAAAAAATTTTGAATTGAAAGAAATTTTTTAATAGATAAAGAAATTTTAATTTAAGAAACATCAAGAGATAAATTCAAAAATTTAGATTTTTATGGTTCTAATAAGATAGTTTAGTTAAGCTTAGAATGTTATTGTATAATGTTTATTAAGTTTGTTCATGAGTATTTAGAAAAGATATTTAATGATTTCAAGTTCAAGAAAATTTTATTTTACAAATTGTAAAATAAGTTTATTTATTTTAAAATAATTTAAAGATTTGTAAAAACTAGTAAAACTAGATTTGTAAAAAAACTAGATTTGTAAAAACTTTGTAAAAACTTTAAAGATTTGTAAAAACTAACTTAATAATTTAATAAGATTTGTAAAAACTAGTTTGTTACTATTACTATTCAAAAAGATTTACAAATTGTAAAAATAGTTTCAGAAAAAGTTTATTTATTTAAAAGAATTGTAAAAATTTAGAGAAACAAATTTATTTAATTTTACAAATTGTAAATAAGGTTTAAGAAAAAATATTTAGATAAATTGTAAAAATAATAGAAGCAAATTTATTAAATTTTACAAATTGTAAAAACAAGGCTTATTTAATTTCTGAGGATTTTACAAATTGTAAAACAATTTTATTTATTTTCTAAGGATTTTACAAATTGTAAAATAAAGTTTATTAATTTTTTAGGGATTTCGCGAATTGTAAAAACAGGTTTATTTAATATCTAATGATTTCATAAATTGTAAAATAAGTTTTATTTAATTTTAAAGGGTTTTACAAATTGTAAAACAAATTTATTTAATTTTCCCTTACTTTCCATAAATTTGTAAAAAAAAATTAACTCTCATTAAAAAATATAATTGTAAAACTGATAAATATTGAAAATAAATTCAGTAAGCAAATGAGCTTTAATTTAATTAAAATTGCTTTTATATTGAAAATTAATTTTGTAGGCGTTCCCATAAGCAGAAAATATTTCAGTTAATTTTAACAAAATTAACTAAAAATTTATTTAATTGAATGAATCATATAAATTCCAATTTCTCACTTTATTTTTATATTTTTTCTCTTTTTTATTTTAATTTAAAATTGCTGGGCTAATCAGCTGATATGTACGTTAGAGCGGAAATAAGCTAAGCGAAAAAGTAAAAAAAATTTTAAAGCATTTTTAGCTAACTAAATTAATCAAGTAGAGGAAGGTCGAACTTCTATGGAGTTCGAACTCGTTCCTATTCTCGAACCTCTAATAATAATATAAACTTCTCTTCACTCCCCTCAAGTATTTAGAAAGAAAAGACAAAATTTTTAAATAAAGTTTAAATAACGTTTAATAATCTTCTTTTATCTAATTTTTAAAGAAAATCATCACTTGATTTTTTCAACTTTTTTGAATTTTTAAACCAAAAAATTATTTGGTATTTAATAGAAAAAAATTAGATAAAGACAGAACCTTCTAAATTTTACAGATTTATTTTGAATTTATTAGTATTACTTTCTTAATTTTAAATTTATTAATTTTTTTTGAATCTTTTCGTCTTTTTTCAAAAATTAAGAACAAATATAAGATTAATATTTAGGTAAATTCCAATCCTTAAAGTAAAGGATTCAACTGTGCCTTTTTTTGATTACAGTGATTATTTAACTCGATCTCTCATAAATTCCCTCATCGAGTACCTCAATTGTCAATATTGAGGATTTCTTTTTACATCTGCATTGTCTTAAATTTTCTAAATTATAGTTAAGATGAACAAAGAAAGGCAAAAGTTTTTAATTTTTAAAAAGATTCATAATTTTTATTTATTAATGTTTGATTTTTTTATTTTTTTATTCCAGGCCACCCATATTTGTTAAAAATAAATTTTTATTATTAATCTCTAAATTCCAAGCATCTCATTTATTTCCATTAATGATGACTAATTTTAATTTGAAAAATTTTTTTAATTAAATGCCTATTTTATGATATGCTTAATCAAAAATTTAAAAATTAAAAAAACTAAAACCAAAATCAGCTGATTTTTCCTATGAAAATGGAAAAATGAGCAATGCTAGTATTTAAAAAATATTTTTAGATAAAATTTAAAGATAAATGGAATCATCAAAAAAAAATAAAAATATTTTAATTAAAGGATAACGTCAGAAAATAAAAAAAAATTCTTCATTTAATTAATAATTTAAAATATTAAAAAAATTGAGTTCAAAATTTTAAGTAAAAGGACTTAAGCATTAATGAGTATAAATATTTTTTTACCAATTTTTGGTACCAATTAGGCTTCCCGAATTTAATTTATAAAAGAATATATGTATCTTATAGTGTGGCTAAAATTAAAAATTATTTTTTAATTTAAAGAGAGACAATCTAACCTCAATATAACCAAATCTAAGGGTTCCATGAAGAAATAACGTTATAGAGAGAGACCGGACTGGGAGTGCCGTATCAACGGATCGTATAAGAGGTCTCAAAAAATCTTGTTTCGAAAAATCTTGATAATCAAGACTATCTTGAAAAGTTCTGTTAAATCTCGAAAAATCTTACCGTCATGAATCATACGAGATATCCCGAAAAATCTCGAGATCTCGCTGCGAGATCTCGCCTCGATCCGGTTACTAGTTATAACTAGATGTTTGTAGTATGCTGATGTTTGTTAACTCAAAAGTAATTTAGCAAGTAATTTTAATCAAGAATCGTTGAAAATTAAAAAAAATTAATTTTAAAAAATCGAGGAGTCGCCTGTTCTATCTTAAAATTACAGTAAGCCATTCACTCATTCTCTCATATATTCTCCTCACTGATTCCCTCATTCGCTTGCTTTAAATTTAGAATTTTTTAAATTTATTTTGATTTTTTTATCCGATATTTTTTATTAAAAAATTTAAATATATTCAGTAAATAATGACTAATTTGTGAAAAAAAATTTTTTTTTAATTTAAATTTTAAATGTTTATTAAAAATACTCTAGTTAATCAGATGATGTTAAATCAAAAAAATTTTTTCGTTTAAATTATGTGAGAAAAATAAAAATATATTTGGAACGGAAATGATGAATCCAAAAATTTAAAAAATTTAGAGATTAAATTATAGATTAGGAACGGAAATAGCTTCAGTTGGAACGTAATTGTAAATTTCATTTGGCTAGAAATAAATTTTGAATTTCTTGATATACTAAGGCAATTTTCAAGCATTTTAAAAAAGCTTGAATAAAACTTAGGAAAAAGTGACTTAGATTACAAGAGAGAGGAAATTTATTTGGTTAACAATTGAAGCATAGGAGTAGGCTGAAGAACCATATACATATCAGTAATGTCCCTGTTTCGCCTTTCTTCTTTCACCGATAATCGGCTTTTCTGAACGTTTGTTCATGCACTTTTGCCTTTTGCTTTTCAAATTAACTTTCTGAACATAAACTATGTGTTAAGCATTAGTATATAAGAGAAGCAGTCTTATATATATATGTCAGAAACCAAAAAAGATAGTCTCAACTAGATAGATATCCTGGATCAAAGAGTTAGGGTTCAGTCGCAGGATCTCTATACTTATTATTACGACTCCTTAAATCTTTTCTAAAGGGTCGCAAAGCAGTCACAATTTTTAAGCAGCCATTCTCGGAGCACACCCTCTATTTACAAAAATTATTTGAAAAAAAAATTAAAGTTTAAAATTTTAAGAAAATTAAATGAAAATACTTTTGAGAAAATTTTAGTAAAGGAAATGATTAATTAAAGAAGGAATATTTTATAATTACGAAAGTCATTTCCTCATTCTCTCACATGGATCCTCTCACCGAGAATCTCGATGGTCAATACAGAGGCTTTCCCTATTTATTTCGGTGGTAAAGCTATTGCTCTTAACTCTTTTTTTATTTTTCTAGACAGTATAAATTATTTAAAAAATTAAGTTTTATTATAACTTGTTCTAACTTGAATTTTAAAGTTCTAACTTGAATTAACATAAAGTTAGTCAGTTATTCCCGGCTCAGTTGAGTTTGAACCTTATAACTCATGAAAGTATCTCTCTCTACCTAAACTTTTTAAAGTTCCTGGTATCATTGGATAGATATGTAATTAAGGGAGCAGGCCAACTTACCGCGAGCCCAACTTACCGCAGAGCTATAACTTTGTTCAGAATTGTCGAATCCGGTACGCCTTGGTATGTTTCGATGCGCCTCGACGAGCTGGATCGAACTATACCAGGGCGCCCCGGATTCGACAATTCTGAACGAAGTTATCGCTCTGCGACGAGTTGGGCTCGCGGTAAGTTGGGGTGTACCCGTAATTAAGAGCTCTATATTATAACAAGTAATCAGAATTTTCGATAGATTGATAAAAAGGTTATGAAATTAAAGCTAATTTTATCAAAAAAGTGTGATCTCTTTTTTTATTCTAGACAGTTTAAAAAATAAAATTAAAATCGAGTATTTTTAATATTTATAGTAAATTCAATATCAAAACAAAATTAATGAGTAAATATTAAAAACAAATCTTGAAGCGTATATACATAATTTAAATTTAAAAAAATGAAAAAAAATATAATGAGTAAATTTAAGAAAAATTTTGAAGTTTAAACTTGAAATCTTTTCCAATCAAATAAATTTTTTAAAACAGTTTTGGCACACACCTCTGGTATGAAGTTTGTAGTTGCTCACAAAATTTCATTAATCACCTCCTCCAATTCTTCAATGGTTTTGAACGCAAGTTCTCCCACCTCGTAGGTCGCATACTTCTCTTTTTCAAATTCTAACAATGTGACACGAGCAAGGGTGAAGTTGTACGCTGCTTCGGCTGAGTAGTCTGCGAGTTCTTTGTCGTTGTTGACAGGGTCGGTGTTGTTAAAATCCGGGGGCAAAAAGCCGATTGTCTGGCTCATACAATGGTTTTGCACTACTGTTTGGCACTACAATGGTTTGATGGTATTAAAAGAAGTATCAATGGATTTAAGGGTCTTTAGGGGAGATAAAGAAGGATATTCCCAATATTCATTCTGAAGCTTAAAAATCGACTTATATCCACTTAATCCTCCGATAAAACTCAAATACCCTCGGTTTCCTTCCAAAACAATGGTATCCCCCTTAATCCTTTCAACCCACCCCCCCCCCCTAATCCCACCAATCCGCTTACATCCGCCGATATTAGTAACTTAATCTCTGTTAACCCCAAAAATCCCCGAATATCCCTTCCCTCATTAGGGGTTTAAAATGTATTTAAAATTACCATATTAGTAGCATTTTTTACTTTCAAAGTTTCCTCGAGGAAAATTTTTCTCAAGGAGACAAATGTTGCGATGGGGTCCTTGGCCAAGAGTCTTCCGGCGTCAAAGTAGCATGAAAAACATAATGGAGCAGGTTCGGGAACACTTGCATCTTGAGTCCAGCATTCTGCCGCGTTCCTGTCAATATAATAAATATTAATTTTCAGCGTGACAGGCAAAAATTTTGAGAATTTTGGAAGGCCAAATTTCTTTATATTCAGATATGCGCCGTAATCCCTTTACGCCCGCCCCATCAGCTTAAAAATAATTCATCCCCAATCCCTCTTAATCACAAATATTTCAATTCCGTTTCATACCTTAAATCTCTACTCAACTACTAAATATTAGTCCCTCTATAACTCTCCGTTTGAATTAGTTTAATAAAATAAAAGGCTCTCACCGGCCGAATTCGCAAAGTTCTTTTTTGCATTGATCTTGTGCTTTGCATTTGATTTCTTTTCGAGCTTAAAATTTAAATAATTTTTAAAATTTAATTTTTATTAGAAATTTTAAATTTTACATTCATAGAGGCTTCGGTCAATATCATATTTGGAAATATCAATATCCACGAAGTGCTTAGCCGATGGAGTTGATGGACAACTCTTTAAAAGCTCATTGAGACATTCATTATGTTGATTACAGCATCTAAATAAAATTAAAGTAGAGATAGGAAAATCAAGATTTTTTAATTTTAAAGAGATAACAGGACTGGCCCTAAACCCGAAAAAATCCACCCAAAATTGATACTTCGATAGGGAAAAGGAGATCGGACAGAGACAGATCCCCAACATGAAACAGAATTTCGATAGTACATAGAAAACGAAGAAAATCTCCCAAACAGAGTTGTCGGTCTCACTAAATTTTCGGTTAAGCGAGACAGAACTTATTCTCAAATTAATCGAAACCTCGGTGTTTCGACTTAGGGTTTCCCTAACTACCTATAGACTCAAATACTAATAGGCTCCAAATTTTAACAGTTATTTATTTAAATTTATTAAATTTTTACTTCTTTCACCTTATCAATTCCAACATCCACCAACTTACATAACTGCGATACACCATAATCAGCCAAATTTCCTAGGCCATCGGCCGCCAAGGAACAAAGCGGCGCCCCCAATCTCGCTGTCTTTACCATACACGCTGTTCAATTCCAGTTTGGACCTTTCCTGCAAGGCCCCGGCTTTCCTTTTTTCCCGGTTGCCGCTTCATCCCCACCGCATCCCTTATCTTCTTTGCCTGCTCGCGGGCCTCTTCCTTTTGTTGCTCCACCGTCTCCTTCCAATTCTTTAACATTTCCACATCAATCTTTATCTCTTTTACATCCTTTTTCAACTCCTCGATTTCCTTTTCCAATTTTTCAGTATTTCTCTTATTATTTCGTCTATCTTCCATCAGCATCTCTTCCAATCTTGCGATTTGTTTCGCTTGGGCAAGACGTTCATCCGTCGCCTTCTTTGCCTGAATTTATTTTCAAATTTATTGTTTAAAATTAAGTTAAGTTGTTAATCAGACGGGATTAGTGTAGAGGATACCAGGTATGTATGTAAATCAACGGGTTTTGAAATTTTTGGATTTTTTCCAATTTTGTCAGAATTTTTATTTTCAGATTTTTATTTTTAATTTCAGAAATTTTTCAGAATTTTTATTTTTAATATTATGAATATTCACAAAAAATTTTCATTTTGATATGAATGAGATAACTATAACTTAAGTTTAAAAAATTTAGTTCAAGCAAACTTTAATTTTTTCAATAAGAAAAAATAGAGGTCCAATTGACCCTTTCGATTTTCCTCAAAATTTATTTTTTAATCCATCCAAGAGAGTTTTTTCCCGGCTAGTATTTTTGTTAATATTTTGGATATCTTATTCCTCTAAAAAATTTTTTCATTTTCCTTGCGATTAGAAGAAACCAAAATAAGAATAATTTTTAAATTATAAATTAATTTACGTCCTCCGATATCGCAATCACAGCAAGTTTCTGTTTCCTAACTTCGTCCTTCACCTGCTTGAAGGCCGCCTTTGGGTCAAATTTTAAATGTCCATTTTCACATTTCCTATAAATATTTAATGGAATATAACTATAATTATTATTATGAATTTTTTAATGATTATAGTTTTTGAAGTGTAAATGAGTAAACTTTGGTAAATTAAGAACATTAACGGATGGTCAACCGCTAACGGAAAATTGTCTAAAAGTGTTCCGAAAAAGGATTTTTTATTTTTAATGCGGCTTAATCGCATTCTAGTAGATAGCAAAAAATTGAACGTGAATGGGATTGAGATATCACAAAAGAAAGAGTTGAGATTGAAAATAAATTTAAAAATTTAAACTCGATTAAAATTTAATTTTTTCAATAAGGAAATAATATGTAATCGGATTTTTTTCTAGTTTTTTTAAAAATTAATTTATTTAAGCCATTCGCAAGGGGCCTTGGCCGTTTAGTATTTTTTTTATTTTTCTCCTTTCGATTTTAAGAAATCTAAATATTAACGAATTTTTAGATTATAAATTAATTTACGTTTTCCTGTATTTCCTTTATGATGAATTTCTGTTGTGATCCAAGTTGATTTCAACTGAATTCAATATAATTGACTTGTAACAGAACTGTAGGTAACAAAATTTTTGTGGTGCTGTGGAAGGATTGGTGAATATTTGACGTTGTCAAGATGGATGAGTGATCCATCCGATTATTAGTCTTTTCCATCCATTCTAGGTGGTTCCAATCAGATTTCATAAATTTATTAGACGAGTTGACTTGGGTAGCAAATTATTATTTTAAGATATAAATAAAATATTTTTTGAGTATTTAATATTTAATAAAATTAAATTTAATATTATTAGACTATTTTTAATTTAATTTAATTAACAGCCAAAATTAATCCATTTATATACCCCCATTTAAATTAATTTTGATGATTATTCATGGGAAATGGATCCAAAATTAATTTTTTATATTAAAATCGTACAATTCCTCATTAAATTTGGTTAAAATTGTATAGTTTTGGTTAATTTTGAGTAATCAAAAAATTATTTTTAAATAATCATAGGACTATTTTTTGGATTTTTTTAAATTAAATATTTAGCTGTGAGAAAAATTTAAATTTATGAATCAACAAAAAAATAAAATTTTTTACGTTTAATTTATTTTATTATTAATTTTGGAAATGTTTGAATATTATAGTACTATTATTTAATTAAATTATCGTAAAATTGATTGAAATTTGGCAAAAGTGCCGAAAGGCAAAAAGGCCGAACTACGTGACCCCAGGCTTCTACCATGACTAGAACCCCAGGATAAAAATAAGTCGTTGTTAATAACTAGGGTTTGACCCCGACCCCGTACCCCGAACCCCGACCCCGTTCCCGAACGATTTTTTCACGATTCTCCCCGACCCGAACCCCGCCCCGAAAAAAAGTGAAAACCCCGTACCCCGACCCGAAAAGTTTCGGGGTTATCGGGGTTTTATATACCCAAAAAATGCCATTTTTGGGAGAATTTTAAGAGAAAAATTTTAAAAATTTACTCCCAATTTACTTTGCCTTTATTATTTTTGAAAGAAAAATAAAAGAAATATCAAAATTCTTTGTCCTGCTATGTTAGGAGACTTGTGGTTGAGTGGCTTAGTTATTGGTTTTAGCCTATATTTCCATTAATATAGGATTGGGTTCGCATCCAAATAAGCTGGGCTCTTTTGTTTTGGGATTTTTCTTTACAAAATCAAGAACTTAATTTTAATTTAAAATGTAAATCTTATTTTTAAATATTATCAACCATAAAAAACAATTTAAAGATTTTTTGTTTAGCTAAAATTTCAAAAATTTTCATGGTCAGCGCTAAAATAAACGAAGACATCCGGCTTTTTGACCTAAAAAATTTTAAAAATTTCCGCCTGTGGCTCTGGAAATGTAAGAAATTTGGCTTCTTGGCCTTTCAATTTTCTCAAAATTTTCGCTTGCGGCGCAAAAAAAAACGAAAAAATCTGGCTTCTTGGCCTTATAAAATTCTCAAAATTTTGCCTGCGGCGCAGAAAAGAAAGAGTTACCCTGATATCCTCCAAATCCCTATTCACTCGATAACCCTTAAATCAATGATATCCCTTGAAACTACCCTTAGTCCCTACAAATCCTCTTATATCCCCAGATATCCGCTTTAATCCCTCCAAATTCTCCTTAATCACCTCCAGATCCAATTAATCACTCCAATTTCTCTTATTTCCATTTAATCCCACCTTATTCTCATTAATTTGTGAATATATTAACGAAAATAGACCAAAAATGGCTCATTTTTAGTGCTTTTTTTCTTTAAAAAATTTTTTCCTAAAACCCCGTACCCCGACCCGAACCCCGACCATATTTTGCTCCCCCGACCCGAACCCCGCCCCGAAACAATTCGAAAACCCCGTACCCCGACATACCCGCCCCCGAGCGTTCGGGGTCAAACCCTATTAATAACTACTCCAGAAGATAAGTATTGTCGGCTAAATTTACCCCTAAATAATTCCCACGAATTAAATTAGAATTCTTAAAATAAATTTAATATTTATTCACAAAATATTATTTTTAATAATAAAAGCTTAGGGAAGGAAATTCCAAGAAAAAATGACTGTTCAAAGACGAATGATTAATAATCGTTTGGCCTTTATTTATTTAAAAGTCAAGCGGGAAATTGTGAAGAAAGTCGAATCATTCTTTCATATCATTCTTTCATATCATTCTTTTTAACTTCTTGCCAAACGTTCAACAACAATCTTTAATTGTCCATCAATATAATTTTCAATAAATTCCTCAACTTTTCTCGTTATCATTTTCTTTGTGTTTTCCACATAACTCTTATTTAAAATTAAATTATAAATTTCCTTTGGCGTTGTGTTATATTCTTTAAATATTTTAATTAAATTATTAGCAAGCTTAATATGTTCCTTTTTTGCCTCCACATAATTTATTTCTGTATTTGAATAAAAAAATTTAAGGAAATTATCCATCTTTGCCATTGAACTTAAAAATTCGAGTAATAAACGAAATAATAGAAGATCGCAAATTTTGTCAGTAGATTCGTCAGGGTTGTAAACATAACTTCTGACCATGACTAGAAAATAATAGCTTGAATATACAATAATGGATTAAAATAAAGGGATAAAAAGTAAGAGAGATAAATGACTTTGTGATTCCGAAACGAGCCTTATTCTTGAGTTTGACCCCGAACGCTCGGGGCGTGCCTCCCGGGGTACGGGGGTTTTCACATTGTTTTGGGACGGAGTATGTGAAAAAATCGTTCGGGAATGTGATCAGGGTTGAGAAGACTGGGGGTTTAAGGAGATTTAGTACTTCAACTAAAACGGTAACTGGGGGGATGGAGAGCAAATAAATATCAAGGTCTGACCATTTTGTACATAATAGGTAAAAATTTTGTGGAGAAAAAAAGAGGGACTGGAAACGGCACTATTATGTACCAGAGGTGCATCTCGTCTCGTATCCCGTGTCTCGTATCTCGCATTTTGTGGCACGAGCTGCACCCCTGTTATGTGCCCTTTTACCACTACTGTAGTATTTTGAATAATTTTAAAGAATTTACATACAGCTCCAAATTAATTCCCATTTAAAATCATAAATAATTCCTCTAAATTTAGTCATAAACTTTTGAAAATTTTGGGATTTTTCAGTAAATACATCATCAGAATTTACTAATTCGTGATATAATCCATTTCCATAAATTATTTGAAAGATATTTTTTCCTGAATTTTTATTAAACTCGAAATCTCTTGCCAAATTCAAAATTTTGTTATAAAATTGTTTTGCTTCTAATGGCGAAAAATTAATTTTTCCGTTAATTTCCCATTTTCCTCCACATTTTTCTTTGCTTTTTATTTTAATTTTTTCTTTAATTTTTTTAATTTTTTCTTTCATTGTCAAATCGTTTTTTCTGAATATTTTGATAAAAAAAATTTTAATGCTCGAGAGGAAAAATATAAGTAGTGTAGCACCTCGTCCCCCGAAACCCCAATGCGACCCCCGGCCCGAACATCACAGACTCTATTCCGACAACCCCTGATCCCCAACGCCCACTCCCGTGCGGACAAAAACCTGACCTGTCCCCCGAAACCCCAACACGACTCCCGACGAATTTTTAGTCAAAAACCCCCGGCCCAAACACCGATTCTATTTCGACAACCCCCAAACCTCAACGCCTACCCCCGTGCAGGCTAAACCCCCGACCCTGAACCCCGACCCCTATAATCCCGAAGGCTCTACCCCCGGCAAACCGATGATCCCGGGATCCCCGACGATCCCGCTTTCGAAGGTATAATTCAAGAACCAATAAAGTTAAAAACCCACGTTCTACCAACCATTCCTTTAAAAAAACGAATTTTTCTGGCATGAAGCTTTGTCAATAAAGTTACATTATTCATTTTAAAATAATTTTTTAAATTTCTTGAGGATATATTTCCATATGAATATAATAAACACAATCCTTGAATAAATGGTTCCTAAATTTAAAAAGATTGGAGTATAAAAGTCCCAAACGTGCCAGTTCAATTGTTAGATTAGAATGGTACTTCACTGCAGGTAGTGAAGTACAACCGATCGAGATTGATGTGCAAGATTTAACCCGATATCAAGATCGATATTCGCTCAGGCCCTGGGTTTTCAAAATCTTAGCTTCAGCTTTACGGCCGGCTCCGGAGCTAGCTATCTGGTTAGTTCTTGTTTATGTTTGGTAAAAATCATATTTAAAAGATTGAAAAATAAAGACACACTCACTAAGAAGCACACTCCCTAATATAAGCACACTATACGAGAGGATCGAAAAATAAAAGCACATGGTTCTATTAGAAGATTTACGGTGTATCAATCCTCATAAATGAGAGACTGATATAATATTTCTATACCTCTGTTTCATTTTTCGTCCTACATGTTTTCATATAACGTTCATATGCTTGTTTAAATTCTAAATTTTCATTAAAATAGCTATCGAGAATTATTTTCTGTGATGCTTTATCTAAATAGAATTCCATTAATATTCCCTTTTCATTCCCAAATATTTTATTTTGTATTTTATTTATCTGAGCCAATTTGTCCGTTGACCATAGATTTTTCCGAAGATTTTTCCTTTGCCTTTTTTCATTATTTTCTAATAAGTTTACTTGATTACTTGAAGAAGAATCTGATAATTTTTTTAAATTTTTTTACACTTTAAAAACAGGGATAGGTCTAGTGCAGTTCCCCCCCCCCATAAGCCCCGCCCATTTTTCCTTCTCTTTTGTTTTTCTTAAGAAATTACATTTGGGTCATATTTTCCTTCTATCTTATGTCAATAAGACACTTTAGGTGATTAGACATTAGGCCATGATGCCAGGGCCGAAGGCCGAAGAGTTTGCGGCGAGGGCCGAAGGCCCTAAGCGAAAAGACGAAAGTCGAAGTTCGGAGTTCAAACTTTAGTATGTTTAGTGCTATATGTGTGAATGGTAGTTATATGTGAGTAAAGTTTTCTATTCCCTAGAGTTCTACAGACTATGACACGGATATGATTTTGGTATCCGGATATTTACGGCGGATACAGACGGATATCCGCAGGCATTTTTATAATATCTGTATCCGTATCCATGACCTAGTCTGGAGTTCTATATTCTTAAAAAGATTTCTGGGAATAATAAGTTCTTTATAAGAAAGGAAGAGTGAAAATAAGGGGCGGAGCTTATGGAGGAAAGAGGGGAGGAGAACTACACGAGTACCCATAGCTAGAAGATTAGAGCGGAGCTTATGACGGAGAGGGGAGGGGAACTACACAAGTACCCATAGATCATATCGAAACGATTTAAGTTACCGAACCATTATATTCTTCTTCAGAATATTCATTTGCAGTAACAGAATATAATAAATAAATAATTAAATTTAATAAAAACAAATTAAAATTATTTGTTAACATCTCTTTTAACAATAATATTTTACTTTAATTTTCTCTTACTTTTATTTCCTCTTTAATAAAATTTTTATCATAGATTTCCTCTTTCATAATTTTAATCAATCATGTGAAACTGCTAATAATGCACTATTTTTAATACAAATAATTAAAAGTGCAAGGAAGTTAGAAAGAATTTCCGGCGTTTTTTTAGTTCCGGTTCCGTATCCGGAATTCAAATTGGATCCGGTTCCGGTTTACAAATCTGTTTCGGGCAAGCCGGAGTTTTTTAAAAAAATATGAATTGGCCTTGCAATCAGTGTTTATAAGCTCCTACCAAAATTCGTATTTCCAACAAATAAGTTCCCAAAAAAAAGGAAAAAATAGACTCCATGTGTGAGTGAAGCACGTTCTGCTAAAATGACTCAGATTCATGCTCCTTCCTACCCAATATATTTTTGTGTAAACATAATCTCTTAACCATTTTTTAGTGATCCTAGATAGTTTGAACAATCAAAATCAGGTATAATATTTTTAATATTTATAAAATAAATTTAAAAACAAAGTTAGAAGTGTATATAATTTAAAAATGAAAAATTATGAGTAAATTAAGGAAGGTTTTCAAGTCCTAAGTTAATAAGAAAAATATGAAGAATCTCCGAGTCTCTCTCCGAGTCTTTCCTTAGTTAGTCTAAGTAACTTTGTGTCTTTCTTCAATTTTTTTCTTCTAGATTACCGAGTGCTTTGTTTGATTTGTAGTTTTATATAGCTGATTTTAATCAGCTAGAATCAGCTGTTGTAAGTGTCGTGTTCCATTATCAACCTGAATTTATTTTTTAATTTATTATATAGAATTTAGGTTTGATTGTAAATCAGGCTAATGAGTGTATAAAAATTAACTGAGTCTGTGGAATTTAAAATTTTTTTGAGATTTTTCTGTAAATTTTTGGATTTTAAACTATAAAACCAGTTAAGTTTCCTTATTATATCCAAAACTGACCCGACAAAATGAGACATGTCGAAAAATTTTCTCGGTTTCCAAGAATATGATTTTCGAGATACCAATCCCGATTCTCGTATGATACTCCAAGTCCAGTTTCCATTAGAGTTAAGCGGTATCGGGATTTAGAGAAAAACCCGGGATCGGGATTTAGGAATGGTGATCCCGATCCCGATCCCGGATCCCGACACGGGATCGGGATTGGCCGAAATCGGGATCGGGATTTGGACTGGAGATCCCGATCCCGGTCCCGATCCCGAATCGGGACCGGGATTGAAAAATCGGGATCGGGATTTACTAAAAAAATTTTGCAAAATTTTTAAATTTTTATTTTCTTCACATACGACTCAATATAATTCTAAAATTTCCACTGCGGTGCTGAAATAGTGAGTTTAAGTCTAGTAGACGCATGATTTACTTTCCGGTTCAGGGGATTAAGGGAGGATAAGGTAATGGGGGATTGAGCTTCTTCTATTTTAAGCGGCGCAGGCAAAAATTTTGAAAAATTTGGAAGGCCAAGGTGCCAGATTAGCTGCCTTTTAAGCGCCGAAGGCAATATTTTTTTGGAAGGCCAAGGGTATTTAAGTCTAAACGTTCAAGTCTATACGATTAAGTGCGTTACGTTCAAATGTGGACGATTAAGAACTGAAATTGAGGGATTAATTGATAACTCATGTAGTAATATCTCTTATGCCCTCGATTTCTCTTCAAATCTAAATTAATCCCTGTAAATTCACCGATATTCTTCTATACTCCAAATCCACACCGATACTCCCCTCAACACCCCTTGATCGTTCGATATCACACCAAATCACTCAATATTTCGTTAAAGTTTTAAAGACAGTGATCAAGACATCTCTATAATGTCTTAGTCACTCCCTTTTCTGCGCCGCAGGCGAAAATTTTGAAAATTTTGGATGTCAAGGTGCCAGATCTCTTCCCTTTTCTGCGCCGCAGGCGAAAATTTTTTTCACTTTCACGCCTCCACTCTTCTGTTAACTTTATTTCACAGACTTCTAGTCAATTTATAAAGTCGGGATTTGCTTCGGGATCTGATGCATGCTATATTTGGGTTTTATATAGCTTAACTCGGGTTCTACTATTCTGGGGACTTGTATTAGACTGAATTACATTATTTAAATATTTCTTTATTCCATTCAATTTATTCTCCATATAAATATGGGATACAATAACAAGGGAGAGAAATGGTTGGGCCAAGTCTTCTAATAATGAGGAAAAGTCTGGGGTATTTATAGAGACAATTTAAGGGTCAAAATATAAATGGAAAGTGAATAACAAAGATAAGATAAGAGTCAAGAATTGTTTGGGAATGTCGGGAGACCTTTATATTTAGAAAAAGGTCAACTTTATATTTGCATGTGAAAATGCAAATTGTTTATTTGATTAAGCGAATGCAGCATTCCTTCCCTCTTCGAAAAGAACGTCCACGTTCTAATATTTTGGGAGATTTGTTTAGGCTGCTTTTTTAAACTAAATTTTCTCCGATTTAACGGGTGGCACTTTAATTTTTATTATTAATTTAGCTTTCTCGTCTTTTTTTCTCATGACGGAATTTTCAATAATTATTTTTCTTTTTTTTTTTTTTTTTGTTGATATCGCTTAACAATCTCCATTTGGGTTTAAAAATCTTTTTCTTGTCATCAAAGATTTTCTGCTGTTGGTGATTTAACTCCATATTCTCCGACTTTAATAATTTTTAGAGAGAATTACTGAATAGGGCAGATTACATAATTTTGGGGGTTAAAAACAGAAAAATTGCATACATGGGAATTAAGAAAAATATTGGGTTACAAAAATTTAAAAAAAATTAATGAGTTTGACAAGAACCTATGGAGTTTCTTTCACAGCCTAGTTGAATTTGGAGCATCATTTCTTTCCAGTATTGTCCATTGTATTCAGATGATGAGTGCCATGTGTCATTTTGCATCCAGTTGACCAGTCATTTTATTGTTGACCCTTATCATTGAATTGTTGAGGCATAGTTCCATTATTGTTGTTCTTCTCTGACTTCTAATTGAGTTTCTCCGTTTTCAAAACGGGCAAAAGATTTTATGATCAATCTTCAAAATTTCTTATTTTTTTACTTTTTATGAAAAATTCTTAAACACTTTTTTCCTTCCCTTCAATAAAAAAATCGTCTTGTTTTGCTTGTCTTCCACAGCTATCACTGCTTAAAGATTAAGTTTAGATCCATTCTCGGTTTTATTTGCTGCGCACCCCGCGTCTTATGCATTATAGCCAGGCACCTAGCCCGCACAAAGCTTCGGCTATTTAATTATTTACCACAGAAAGTTCTTTTCCGCTTCTATCTTCAGTGTTAACTTTTCAGATCATTACATCTTCAAGACGGGTTTTTTAAATCATTCCATTTCAATATTTCCACTTTCTAGAATTTTTCAATTTTTCTCACATCAGGCTATGCCATTATTTTATTTGTGGATGCTTTATTAATTTCAAATTTCTTAGCTATCTCGGTTTATAACCGGTATTTTAATTTATTCAATTTCACGAATATTTTCTTTCTTCGGGTCAATGCCCGGTATTTTTATTTTTAGTCCTCTCAGAATAGCCCGGGACATGTGGCACCAATTGCTATATTTGGGTTTTATATAGCTTAACTCGGGTTCTACTATTCTGGGGACTTGTATTAGACTGAATTACATTATTTAAATATTTCTTTATTCCATTCAATTTATTCTCCATATAAATATGGGATACAATAACAAGGGAGAGAAATGGTTGGGCCAAGTCTTCTAATAATGAGGAAAAGTCTGGGGTATTTATAGAGACAATTTAAGGGTCAAAATATAAATGGAAAGTGAATAACAAAGATAAGATAAGAGTCAAGAATTGTTTGGGAATGTCGGGAGACCTTTATATTTAGAAAAAGGTCAACTTTATATTTGCATGTGAAAATGCAAATTGTTTATTTGATTAAGCGAATGCAGCAATGCACATCCCGATCCCGATCCCGGATCCCGGCTCGGGATTGAGATTGGCCGGGATCGGGATATATATTTCGGGAGCGGGATCAGAAAAATCGGGATCGGGATTTGAAAAACCCGGGATAATCCCGCCCGATCCCGACCGGGATCCCGATCCCGCTCAACCCTAGTTTCCATAACACTACTAGCCCGGTCTCTAGCCTAGTTGATATTTAATAAAATAAAGGCTCTCACCGGTCGCATTCGCAAAGTTTCTTTTGGCATGGATCTTATTCTTTACATGTGATTTCTTTTCGAGCTTAAAATTTAAATAATTTTAAAAATTTAATTTTTATTAGAAATTTTAAATGTTACTCTCAAATAGGTCGTTGTCAATTTCATACTTCGTGGTGTCGATGTCCACAAAGTGTTTTGCAGTTGGAGTTGATGGACAACTCTTTAAAAGTTCATTCAAACAGTCGTGATGCTGATTGCAGCATCTAAATAAAATTAAAGTAAAGATAGGAAAATCAAGATTTTTTAATTTTAAAAGAAATAACAGGACTGGCCCAAAACCCAAAAAAATCCACCAAAAATTGATCTTTCGATAAGGAAAAGGAGACCGGATATAGTCAATTCTCACAGATGTTCAGAATTTCGATAGTACTTTGAAAACGAATAAAATCTCCCAAATAGAGTTGTCGGTCTAACTAAATTTTCAGTTAACTGAAACCAACACTATTCTCAAACTACTCAAAACTTCGGTGTTTCGGTTTAGGAGTACGGTAACTACGCATAGATTCCAATATCTAATAAGCTCCAAATTATAACAGTTACCGTAAATCCTCTAAAATAAGCCCCGGGCTTATTTTTTTCGATCGACCTCTAGAGGGGGCTTATTTTAAAGGGGGGGGGCTATCTTAGGATTTACGGTATTTAAATGGAATTTTTACTTGTTGATCTTAACGTCGGTCTCGTTCGAACTCCCACAACTGAAATTAAACAAATTTAGTAAAAATTTTATTAAAATTAATAAATTATATTTAATTTTAAAGTAACTTACTGGCAACTGTATTTATCGAAATACAATGCTCCGTTGGTATAGTGCGGCAGTTCGGCTAAAAATAAATGTGTTAATATCATTTAATTTTAAATTAGGTCTACTACTTACACGAATCGGTTCAACTGGCGATGTCTATAAATAAATAGATAAGATTAATTAATTTTAGAAGTATTTTTTAGGGTTGGAAAAAAATAATTAAAAATTACTAATAATATTTTTAGCAATTTTTTTAAGTTTAAGGCATACCGTAGTCGTGGTCGTTGTGGTCGTTGTAGACATACGTGGTCGTTGTAAATATGTAGTAGTGGTCGTTGTTGCAGTAGTTGTCATAGTTGTTGTCGTGGTCGTGGTTAAATTAGGATGTCAAGATCCAACGCCGGGTGTCAAGATACAATGCCGGGTATCCCATTGCTTCATTAAGTAGCATTTCTTTTTTCTGAAAATGCTCCAGAATTCGGCCCAGCTAAACTTGTCCCTGATCATTGCTATTTTATTTAAAAATATAATTATACTGTTTAATTGCAAGTACCCTGCTCTGGTGAAGCCTTGACGAGAGACCTTTGAGGAGCTGTTCGACAGTGGTGTTCGTTCGAGAAGCTGTTCGACAGTGGTGCCAAGTGACGTAGAAGCTCAGATCCTTTTCTAGTGCCGCAAAACCCATCACTTCCTCAAGACGAATTTCTTCCTTACTTAAGGAGTTCCAAACAGAGGAAACGCCAAGTTTACCTCGTATCTTTCCTAAGATAAAAATATTTTTTAAATATAAAATTTAATATTATATTACGAAGCATGGATCTGTCGGAGCTGAGGGCATTTAAAAATTCTATTGGAGTGACTTCCGAGAGATTCAAAGATATCATTTTCACCATTGAAGAAGATCGCAATTCCGTTCCACTGTACTTCTTCTTCATCTTTTTGGTTGCACATCCGATTTCCCATCACCGCTCGGACTCGTAAAGTTTAGAAACTTTAAATCCTGTCCCCTTGAGCACTGTATTGGTCAGGTGAGATTCGTAGCAGATTATGAATCTTTAAAAATTTTTGGATATAAATTTTAGCTATTATTTTATCTATACTAACACCCCTTCGGACTGGATTGAACTGACATACGAAGGAAAGGGATATGTAAGAAGGTGTTATGTTAGAGAGATTCGAATGAATTAATATTTAAATCATTTACTCATTGCATTTTGGCATGCTCTTTCCTTGATAGGAAAAACGATTGATTCAGATGTCTTGATCGAGTTCAGAGTAGTGGTGATGGCGAGCCATATGAGCGCAATAAGAAAATATATTGCTAAATTCAATTTATTAGCTTAAACACTTAAATCTGGTTTCTTACGAATCCAAAGTTCATTGAACACTAGTGGATTGATTGCTACATTGTTGAAGTTATTGTATGAACGAGAATTATGCGTCCATTCCACAAGCATTCCATGCGAGCCATATGAGCGCAATAAGAAAATATATCGCTAAATTCAATTTTATCAGCTTAAACACTTAAATCTGGTTTCTTACGAATCCAAAGTTCGTTAAACACTAGTGGATGGATTGCCACATTGTTGAAATTATTGTATGAACGAGAACCATGCATCCATTCCACAAGCATTCCATGAAGCTCCCAATCAAAATTTGGATTGACGAGTAGTCACAAGTAGCTGAACAATATCCCGATTCATTATAGGGATTGCCGCATAGTTTAGGTTGTTTTATAAAAATTATCAGACCGTTCCATTGAAGCTTTTTACCATAAGAATAATTTTATCATTACATGGAACTTCAAGTTTCTCAAAATCAAAGTTGCATTGGAGAGGTGGCTTGGATAACAGATTATTAATTAGGAGAATAAATAAAATATTTTTTGAGTATTTATATTTAAATAAAATTTAATTTAATAAAATTACCTAAGTATTTATATTAATTTAATTACCAGCCAAAATATAGTCGTTTATATACCCCTTTTTAGCTTAAATTAATTTTCATGATTATTCATGGGAAATTGGTTCAAAATTAATTTTTTATATTAAAATCGTACAATTTCCCAATAAAATTATATAATTTTTGGTTAGTTTTAGCTAAAAAAAATTAGTAATTTTGGAATAATCATAGGAACATCCGTTAATATTTTTAATTAAATATTTGGCTATGAGAAAATTAAAATTTATGAATCAACAAAAAATGATATTTTATGCGATTAATTTATATTATTATCAATTTTGGAAATGTAGGATAATACATATTATAGTACTATTATTTTATTTAAATTATAGTAAAATCCGTAAATTATCAGCTATACATTTTCATTATTATAGGTATAGTATATCAGGGATAGGTATATCCTCAAACCCTCTTTAAGGTATACGATGATAAATCAAAACCCCTCAATAGGCACAGTTATTTACCCCCACTCGTCATAACACTCAAACCCTCATTTAGCCACAGGATAATTGCTCTCGGACCCCTTCGCACACCACTCCCTTAATAGTTGACCACTCAAACCTTCCATTTAACCAATAAACCTCCCATTAAGATTTTTTGGTTATGTAAATGTTTTTAATTTTAAATGTAGTTAAAGTTAATTTTGGGATTATTTGAAAATTTTGATTATTTATTGCTTTATTTAATCGGAATCAAGATTGATACAATTATTTAAAAATATCAGCAAAAATCCCTTAAAAATAATATCCCAATTTAAATATGTATTATCCCAAGTTAATTCATGAGCCCTCGTTTAATTTTTAATTTCTTTCTTCTCATTTTCCACCTCCTTGGATTTGTTTTTTGCAATTCTTGTTATAATAATGTCCTCTATAATGTGTGCAAAAGTCTCGATTATAAACAGGGTCGTATCCCGTGCCTTGTGGGCCACCCTAAAAAAGTTTTTTTGTTATATATGAAAATTGTATTGACCTAACCATAAGATACACCATTGGGACTCGAAAAATTACTAGCGAATTATGCTAGGTATCATATTTAATTTCTATCATACATCACTCAACTGGATTTTAGGGGAGTGAAATTCCTAATACCCTAAAATGGAAGTTTTCCTAGACAGCTCCCTTTCCCAATAAACAAACAAATATTAAACAATATATCTAAAATAGAAGAGTAACTAATAGGAATGTCCCCCTATGGGGGATGGGAGGGTGCTTTTCGGGAAAGTAGCGCTACGGGGAGGGGGGCTGGGACAGGGAAGAATTTTTTTCATGGGCTACCTATGAAAGATAATTCTCCCACTCAAAAAATTCAAATTGGGAATTTACCAATGTGAGGTAACTCGGAATGGAGACCGAACGACCAGCTATTTTATTTATTTCAGTAATTCCTCTAATACTACTTATATTCAAATGTAAATCATCAATTTTAGTAGATATAATTTTATTTGATAATTTTTTTATCTTTAAGGCAAGACTTTATTATTTTTTACATGTTTTTTAATGTTTTAAAACTCGTTATTTTTTTATTTTTTAAAATAAAGCAAAGCCAATTTAGACAGATTTAAATAAAACTAATTATTTTCTCGTTTATTCTTGAATCTGTCACATCTTTTCATCATTCACCAAAAAAAGTTGAACAAAAATTTTTCACAAAGTTCAAATGTACCGCCCTTGGTCTCGTATCTTAATGTGACAATCCCTTTTAGCTCCCCATGGCCGTAACTTCGCTTTGCATACGTTATATTTCCACATGATGACCAAAAATGCTCTCCATATAATTGCAACATAGTCCAGCATTTAAATAATCTATCAGAGATGAATATAGGTAATTTCTTTTTAAGTTGCTTCACAGTGTAACTTGTATTTTGGTTGCAAATTTTTTTTGGTCTACTTCAAGGTAATACGGTATTTTTCATAAAAAAGAAAGAAATTTTCGTCAAACTAATGAGATAAATTCTGATTATTTTAAATTTAATTTTACCTGTGGAAGCAAAATCTGAAGTGTTTACATTAATTCTATTAATGATAACATTGTGCCCATAATCACCACTATTGTAAGAACAATAATTAAGTAGACTATCATAATATTGATCTTTTTTGTCCATTTTCTATCACTAGGAGATGTTATTTCAAGACTTTTAAACTTTTCCTCAATAATTTGATGGTATACATCAGGCCACGCATTTGCCTAAAAATAATGTATAAGAAGTTAAAAATCAAAATTAATATATTATTTACTAAAGAATCGCATATATAATTAAACGTATGGGTTGCTATCAAATTAATTTCATCAGCAATTTGAGTAATGTATTTTGTCATTTGCTTCTCATTGCCATGAAATGTGAGGTTGCTGCAGATGGCTATCAATTGATCACGCAGCGATAGGGCATAGTCTTCTGCACGGACTCTATTGAAGTTGGTGTGTACTAGAAGTTCATGCGACATACAACTAAATATAAAATATTTTTGAGGATTAGAATTTGGGGGCCCGACAATTGGGGACCTGACTATTGTTGACCCGATATTTGGGTCGAAATAGAATTGAAAAAAATTTTTTCATTGGCCCGACTTTTGGCGACCACTTTAAAGAAATTAGCTAATTAGAGTTTTTGAACAAAATATTGAAGATGTTACTTTAGCCCAGATTATTGTTCCTAGCCTATCCGAAAAAAAAAACAAATTTAGCCTCGCCGCCTTTAAATGACTCGCCACTTTAATGACAAATGTTTATTTCCTTCAGTTTATTTATGTCCATTATTCGTTCAGTCTTTAGTATTCTTTATACTTAGTTTCCCAGTTAATCGTTAATAAAAGAAATTGTCAGCCTATTATTAAAGAAAATAAACATTTATATTGTGTTAGAATTGATTAGAGTTATCAGAAGTGTTTAATATAATTTAAAGTATCAATAGAATATTTGATAAATCCCCCCCCCCTAAAAAAATCAACATTCCATAAAAAGCATTTGAGTAACAAAAAAAGAAAATAATTTAAATAGAAAAAATAAAAAATAATCTACCTGAGTTTTAATAAAGTAAGGAGAAAAATTTATTAGTAAATAATACTAATTTAGTAAATTTAATTGCAAGAATATGTCTGACCTTTGCAAAGGAATTTTTCAAAATAAATTATGAAACATTTTTAATATGAAAATTTTGGTTGCGTTATTATTTTCATTCGCCATATTTATTTTTTATTTTATTTATTACCCTCTTTTAATTTAATCAGTTTTTTTTTGGTTAACTAAAACAGTTAGTTATACTTTATTAATTTAGATAAGCGAGAATTAATATAAAAAATAAATTTTAGCAAAGTCAATCACAAAAACTGCTCTTTTTTCTCGATTTAATAATTTATAATAGCAGGATCAATATAATGCAAGATCAGCTAAAAAATAAACCAAAAAAGTGAAAATGAGATTAAAACTTTGCAAAGAAGAGAGCTTTAATTCACATGGGAAAGGGAATCAACCGACTTACTATAATAGTGTTGTCGGATCTTAGGAAATCCATGGATATCCGATTCGAAAATTTCCGGATATCAGACTTTCTTGAATTCGGATTTTACCAATTTTTACATTTATTTTAACTTTAAATCTTTAATTAAGTGGAAGTATGCTGGGTCCATTCTAAAACCAAACCTAGACACATACGGATATGCCTTAAACTTTTAAATGCCCTAATTTCTGTTTTTTGAACATTTAATTTTTTGAATTTAGCAAAAAATCTTTAAAAAATTTATTTAATATTGAGTAAATCCACTAGATGAATAATCATTTTTATCTGTTGAAAATGTTATGTTCGATGATATTCTCCTTTGTTTTGTTAATTGCTTCGTTCTTTCTCTTGATGATTTCCGTGGAGTTTCTTCTGCATCACAAATATTATCAGGGGAATCCACACCCTCAGAGAGTCTTCTTTGATTATTAAGAGCCGGTTCAATATGTTCCCCTCCGAAACTCGTTTCTTCGTAGTTAGCTCCCTTATTGTCATATCCTGTGATTGTGCTGACTTTGACAACGTTTTTACGTGTTTTATCAATTGCTGGGTGTTTCAAGTTTTTATTAGTAAAGCTTCCGTTTTGAGCAAAATAGTCTCCTTTCAAAAAGGAATTTGCCTTAAAAATAATAGTAATACTAAAAATAAAATGGAAAACAAACTTGTTGAAGCAATTTTCGTGGGATCTTCACGCATAGAGTAAAGAAAGCGGAGAGAGCATATATCGCAATCTTAAGTTTGTTAAGTAAGAATAATTAAAGTTTTTCGGAAATGTTTTTACAAATATGTTTATTGTACTTTAATTAAGTTTGTATTTTTAATTTACAATTGTAAAGTTTCTTAAACCTTTTTAATTGTTTTGAAACAATGTTTTCCGTAAAGTTTATTTTATATAAACACATGTTTGTTTTATTTTTTAAATGTTTTTCCGAATGTTCAGTTTAAAGATTTACAATTGTAATGTTTTTCTGGAAAGTTTATATTAGATAAACATGTTTTTATTTTAAATGTTTTCCGGATGTTCATTTTAATAATTTACAATTATCATGTTTTTCCGGAAAGTTTATATTACATAAACACAACATGTTTTAATTATTAGATGTTTTCCGGAAAGTTTAATTTGAATAATTATTTTACAATTGTAATGTTTATTTGGAAGTTTCTACTATTATCTTTACAATTGTGCTTTAAATGTTTTCCGGAAAAAATCTCAACATATGCTTCTCGGAATGTTCAATTTACACTATTATTAGTTATTTACTTGTATCATTGTAATAATTGAGAGTCCTAGGAAAAATCCAAATTGGCCTCCAATCTGCGACATAAAGCCGGGAACAGAAATTGTATAAACCTGGATATCAGAAAATAAAAAATTATTTGATGAGAATAAATTTGCCTCCTTCACATGTTCATATTGTAAATCGTAGAAACTAATTTCCAAATTAAATTCCTTAAATTTTGGATTTTTTTTGGAAATTAATATTTTATTTTTTAATTTTTAAAATTATTTTTTTAGTTTTTACGTGTTGTACAAAGGGTTGTAAAGCTGGACTTTGTTGTAGGGACACACTGAAAATTTAATTATTTTATTAAAAAATTAGTCAAAAATTTATTTTAATTTTTTCTCCCTTATATTAAAAATTTCCTACCCGTATTCCCATCGGGAACACCCTGGAACACACTGAAAAATAAAAATAATAGCCTCTAAAAAATATTTTTTGTCATTTTTATGACCTCTTGACTGTGAACGGCTCCAGAATGAACAAGTTGTATAGCATTGTAATAACTTAAAATTAAGCTTTAAATTAAACATTATTTCCCAACTTTTCGGCCAAAACTTTGACTTCACATATTGGAAGGTTGTTTGAGATACCCTTAGTATCTTCCAAGTAAGGCACAGTACAGTTGAAAGCATCTGAAACTTTGTTTTGTAGTGTGTTTTTGGTTTTTACAATTGTTATTTACAAACTTGTTTTGCGTAACACAAAAAAGTTTTCCCAACATGTTTTCCCAACATGTTTTTACAAATTGTTTTTACAGCTTGTTTTACCCAACTTGTTTTATTTTACAAAATAAATGTTTTCCAAAACATGCTTATTTTACATTAAAACATTTGCTAAACAAGTTTATTTAGTTTTGCTAAAACAAATTTTACAAATTGTTTTAGGTTAGAAATAAACTTTTTTCAAAACAAGTTTATTTTATATAAACTTTACAACTTATTTGCAAAACATTGTTCATTTCGTTTATTTAACAAAACTTGTTTTCCCAACAAGTTTATTTATTTACCATCAAGTTTATTTATTTAACAGTTGTAATTTCTCAATTGTAATTTTTAAAACTTGTTTTCCGGAAAGTTTATTTTAAAACAAACATTCCAACATGTTCATTTAAATTTACCTATAACATTTGCTGTTAACCAATTCCTTACAAAACAATTAGCATCCTTCCCTACCAACTCGTTTGTACAATCGCTATGTTTAATTCAAGTTTTACAATTTTATTAATTAATAAAACTTTGGGTGTTCAAGCAATTCAATGAACCTTGCAATAAAATGCATTCTGTTCCATTCGTGTGGGTATAAGTAAAATCGAGGGAAATCAACTACTTGTTCAAAATTGTCGTTGACATAAATTATTATCTGTACTAGAAAATAATTTTTTAATTTTAAAAATTAATTAGGCACTTGTGTTGTTTCCCTCCCACATAAGCTCCGCCCCCTTGTATTTGGTACTAGTGTAGTTTCCCTCCCCCATAAGCTCAGCCCCCTTGTATTTCCCTCCCTATAAGCTCCGCCTCTTATATTTTTTACTTGTGTAGTTTCCCTCCCCCGTAAGCTCCGCCCCCTTATATTTGGACTTGTGTTGTTTCCCTCCCACATAAGCTACGTCCCCTTATATTTTGTACTAGTGTAGTTTCCCTCCCCAACAGCTCCGACCCTTGTCTTTAGTGCTTGTGTAGTTCCTCCCCCCCTCCCACATAAGCTCCGCCCTCTATTATTTTTTTAATTTTCCATAAATTTTTAAAATTAATTTTTAACTCGCCTGAGGCTGGAAAAAATTATATTGAGGGGAGGTGATGCTGGGTAATGCCTTCATTTCTAACACAAGTCTTCCTATATCATCCGCTTCTGTCTAAATTTTTAATTTTTCTTTAATTAAATTAATTAATTTGCCTGGTTTAATTGTGGTTTAGTTTGGTAGCATAGCCCGCGACGCATGACTGGTCTAGAACGGAATATTGCATCACAACTTTTTAAAAATTTATTTGAGTATTAAACTAGGCCCTCCTCCACCTCACAATAATTAACTCACCAATTATGCTTTTTCCCTCCAAGTTCACAATTAACAAACAAATCCGTGCATTTATAACCAAATTTTTCCTGTAAATAATTTTAACAACCCATCTTTTAATTTACTTGAATTTCCTGAAAAAATTGTTTAGTGCCTATGGAACGGCGCCAACGGTCATATAGCTGTCCCAACATTTGCATATAAGTCTGGTTAAATTCGGGAAGTCCATCCTTAAATAATTCATTCAAATACTCAGGAATTCTTCTTTAAAATTTATTTTCAGGTCAATTTACCATATTTTCCAGTCCACTTCCACCGATCCAATAGCTAAAAATTGTCCAAACTTTAAAAATTCATAAAATTGTCTAAAATCAACATTTTTGTTTCAAATTTTGTGATTAATTAATTTAATCTATTTTCTACCAAATTACAAAATTTCATAATTTTATGTCAAGTAAACTCCAAGTTATGGCCAAATAAACGTCGTTACCTCACAAGATCTCTTGCAACGTCTGTATTTATTCCACCTATTTTTTCGTTCATATCTCGATAAAGAGCATCAAAGTTGAAGGCATCTGGGACCTTTGGGCATATTGTAATTGCTGGCAATTCTAGGCTTGGGACCTATAGAATTTTTTAAAAATATTGCTAAGAAAAAATGACAAAGTGAAAATTGGCAAAATGTGTTTTTGGCAAAATGAGATTTGGCAAAATGTGTTTCTGGCAAAATGTACATTTGACGAGATGAGAAATTTCAACAGAAGATTTTTCTAGACCTATCCCTGTCACACTAAATTAGAGACAAATCAATCGTATAGTAGTACTTGAGGCTTTGGGGTGAAATGTGTTTGTGGCAAAATGTATTTTTGGCGAAATGTACATTTTGTCGAAAATTTTCCTTGACCTATCCCCATCACTCTAAAATTACAAACCAATCGTATAGTAGTACTTGATGCTGTGGGTCCACGAATATATTCAATAATAACAAGTACTGTAGTAGCTGTTCCACAACAAGTACAAAGAACCTTCATTTTTTAATTAAAATTTAAAAATCCAAAAAAACAAAAAATAACCAAAACCATCCACCAAAAAACTCGCAATTGGAGCGACTTGCTAAGCAGAGCTTGTGACATTCCGTGGATCTCACCAGTCCATGGAGGATAGTCCCGATCATGACATTGACACGTGGAGTCGATACGGAACAGTCCGCTAGGGGGGATTCGGACTCCTTTTTAATTTATTTTTTAATTTTTTTATCCGAGAAAATTTTAGGAAACTTGCCTCTCTTTATTCGTTCCTGTATTTGTTGTTTTTTAAAATTATCTATTGGAAAGGGAACTGGTGGTGGGGTTGAGGAGGCTGGTGATTTAAATTGTTGAGGGTGTGTGTTTGTATGAGTGACGGAATACCGTAACATTGTTTAAGTTTTGATGGATTTAGTGACCAAACTTCAACGAATAGTATTTGATAACCTCAATTTAGTATGCATTTTTATATTTTGTTTGGTCCCTGCGTAGTGCTAGGACTAAAAGTCGAAGTATCAGGGAATTTTTACTTCGAATATAGTACCAGGATTGCAAGTTCCCAAATGCAATAACGGTTGTCTGGGGAAGCTTCTAAATGGATGCCCTCTATTTAGTATACACCTCAATACAAGAATAGTTGTCTGAGGGGCTTCTAAATGGATACCATCTATTTAGGATACACCCCAATATAAGATAATATGTATTCTAGAGGTGTGCCGAAACAGATTTTAAAAGGCGAAACGCGAAATTCCATAAAAGCGAAAAATCCGCTAAAGGGTAAACACGAAACTGGAACTCCCTTAATGTATAGTTCCAAGGGTTTAATGAGGGATTTATATTGTCTGGGGAGATTTTAAATGGATACTCTCTATTTAAGATACATCCCAATGCAAGAACGGTTCTAAAAGACGCGAAAATTCACGAAATTCCGTGTAAGGCGAAACGCGAAACTGGCACACCACTGATGTAGTTCCAAGGGTTTAATGAGAGTTGTCTGTTATCGTAAATTATTTTGTCGATAAAAAGATTTATTTTTCTATTTTGGCACCTTTCTCGTACAAATAAGGAAAACAAACAGCTTAACTTTATTAGGAAATAACCCGTCGTTGAGTAGGTGTATCTAATGTTTACCTACATTTTACCGCTATCTCAATTTTCTCAAAGCTTTGAGGGATTTGTGCTAACACAGGAAACAACGCCCACATTAATTCCTAGAATGTATTTGTTGCTTTTTATGTGGGGGTGAATAACTAACGGGAAAGGAAGTGGGATTTGAAAAGAGAAACCGAATTGCAGCTAAACGACATTTGCGCACAAAATTGAAGCCAACTACTACAATTGGAACTTATTGCCACTTGAAATTGACAAAAGGTCAGAGGGGCTAGAAAGAAGGTCGAAAGGCCATGCCTAAGCTTATGCTAATTTCACCATCAAATCTCAGAACAATAAAAAATTAAAAAATGGCGCTACCGCAAATTACTCTCAAAATGTTCGCAAATGTCGCAAACACCATCGGCTGCCAAAATGTCGCTCTACCCTAGCGGAGGCTAAAGGAAAGAAATTATAGTGAACAAATAAAGCATCGAAAAAATAATTTTAATTTACACACAAAAAATTTTCGGACAAAATATAGCTATCACACAAACATAAATTACAACAATTAAGATATCGAATATATCGCCTATAGAATTCCTAATTATTTCCTCTCTTCATTTTCTCAATTCTTTTCCTTCCCCTTCAATTTGCGGATCCCAAACGGATTCACAGCACACAGAACAAAATAAGAAGCGACACCGACTGCAGCAGCAACAATTCCATATGGCATAATACGGAGAGGAAGAGGAAGATTGAAGGCATTTTGGATTGGTTGCTGAAAAAAAAATTTTTTTGAAAATTTTTGAAAAATATTTTTTACATTTGGAGCAGCCATTTTATTGTTTTGTTTGCAGAAAGGTTTGTAGAGAAGTTTAAATATTGTTTAGAGAATATTTGTTGTGCTAAAATTAAAAAAGAATTAAGACTAAAACTTTAAAAACAAAAAGAAGAACATGGAAAATAAACAAAAGGAAAATGAAAGAAACGAACAAAACATCCGGCTTTTATAGTATTATTTGGTAAGGTTTAAGAAAAACATTTAAAACAACAGAAAAAGAGAAAAACAAAACAAAAATGTTTTTCAACTTAAAAACATTAAAACAATTTAAAAACATTAAAACAAACAAACCTCTAAACAAACATTTAGACAAACATTTAAGCAAACAAACATTAAACTAAACATCTAAACAAACAAACATTTAGACTAACAAACATCTAAACAAACAAACATCAGAACAAACAAATATTTAAACAAACATTTAAGCAAACAAACATTTAAACAAACAAACATCCAAACAAACATTAAAACACCCATTAAAACAAACTTTCAGATAAACTTTAAGACAATACTTTAAGGGAAACATATAAGAAAAACTTTTAAAAAGCATCAAAAACAACTAGAAAAACATGAAAAAAATAAAAGAAACCCAAAACAAATGAACAAAACAATCTTTTATGGAACTGTCTCATGTTTTAATAATTCACTTCTCTGACTTTTTCTTTCGTTTTATTAGCAAACACAACAGTTTTTGAATAATTTTTAGAAATGTCGGAAGTGGTGTTGGTTTTTGACTCATAACTTTTTTTCAGATTTTCAGAAAATTCTGAAATTTTGAATACTTATAGAATAAAGGTATGGCTTCTAAATAAACATAAAGGTTGACTAAAAGCTTTAAAATTAAGGATGCTATGATTTTTTGAATTTAGTGTATCAAGGGAAAAATTATTTGCAAGAAAATTTAATGCAATTAAAGGAAAAATTTACTTAACACAAAAATTTGGTTAAAAAATAAATTTAAAATAAAAATAAATTAACAAATAAGCATAAATTACAACAAATAAAATAAATCTTACTCTCGTTTAATTGTATTGATTTAGAAAATGCTTGTATACTGTGTATGATCTGACGATTTTACCTTAAAAGGAGCATAACTTCATAAAAACGAACACGAGGTACTCATTTCTGACACGAGTTTTTTCATGATCGGGAACTGTGAATCGCTCTTCACTGTGCACCCAAACATAAATCAGCCATTCTCGAGCCCCAGTTTTGAACATAATACTTGACGTTTCAGCGGGGCGCAAATGTCAATAATCTTAAAAATGATTTTTTGGGTTAACGGGTCCGGAAAGGACACTACATATTTATTTATTTTGAGCGAGTGTGTAATTTTAAGCCTAAAATAATTTTTTTAATTTGCAATTTTTTAGTTGCGTCGGCTTGGACGGTGCTGTGTTGTGCCGATTTGGCCCAAACCAAAATGATAATTTTATTGAATGCACGCGTGAAAAACACTTTGGTCACAAATTGTTAGAGGATCCAGGGATTTTAATTGCTTTCCATTGTAGCCCAAAACAAACTATTAAGAAAGGACTTGCTATTGCTTCAGGGGTTGCGGTACCGCCAGAGAATTAAGAAAATATTTAGAAGATTATATAAATAAATTTGGGGATATTATTTGTATAAAAAATCCCGTATGGGTTGTTTAGATAAAATTATTGTCTAAAATAAACTAAAGGAAAACAACCCATACGGGATTTTTTAACAAATAATATCCCCAAATTTATTTATATAATCTTCTAAATAGTTTCTTAATTTTCTGACGGTACCGCAACCCCTGAAGCAATAGCAAGTCCTTTCTTAATAGTTTGTTTTGGGCCACAATGGAAAGCAATTAAAATCCCAGGGTCGTCTAACAATTTGTGACCAAAGTGTTTTTCACGCGTGCATTCAATAAAATTATCATTTTGGTTTGGGCCAAATCGGCACAACACAGCACCGTCCAAGCCGACGCAACTAAAAAATTGCAAATTAAAAAAAATTATTTTAGGCTTAAAATTACACACTCGCTCAAAATAAATAAATATGTAGTGTCCTTTCCGGACCCGTTAACCCAAAAAATCATTTTTAAGATTATTGACATTGGCGCCCCGCTGAAACGTCAAATGTTGGGTTCAAAACTGGGGCTTTAGAACGGCTGATTTTTGTTTGGGTGCACAGTGAAGAGTGATTAACAATTCCCGATCATGCAAAAACTTGTGACCGAAATGAGTACCTCGTGTTTGTTTTTATGAATTTATCCTCCTTTTTCTTGGGACAACCCCCCTCCCCCCCCCCTCCCCGTGGCACTGCCTCCCCGAAAATTTTTCCCGTAACCCCACCCCCGTTGGGGAACAACGCTACTCATTGCACAAGCATCTTCTAAACCAACACATCTAAAAAAGGTTATTTAAAAATGTAAAATTTAAAAGGAATTTTTTAATGAAGATGCTTGTATTAGAGGGGTTCTTCTTCATATTAGTTAAGCAATCCAATTCTTGTTTGCATCAATTCAAAAATTAGGTTATAGACCAAAAAATTTTACATCCTAATAGAAACAATTGTTTAAAAATTGTTACATAAGGTCAACATTGCCCTCCTTTTGCTTTTGCCGCTTTAGAAAGCAACTTGAATTTTTAGATAGTATTTTATTAAAATTTATAAATCTTTCCTAAGGTTTTATGACATTTGCGCCTCTATGAAATGCGCAAATGTTGGGTACAAAACTGAGGTACGGGAGCTTAAAAGTGGCGCTGGTCTAGTTTATGCGTCCAATGAAAAGTTTACTCATATTAATCATTTTATTGGACGATAGGAAAGTTTAGCAGCCGATCAAAAAGTCAAATTTTAGTGTCATTCATCCCCTACAGTGTCACAGGCAAAATGAGGGCAATAAGTATTTTTAAAAAATATTTGAAAATGTTTTTTCTTACTTCTGAAGCATCCATTTTATTTTTTGTTTGAAAAGATTTGTAGATAAGTTTAAATGTTGTTAGTGAAAAATATGTTTTTGTTGAAAAACCCAAGATTCACAGCACACAGAACAAAATAAGAAGCGACACCGACTGCAGCAGCAACAATTCCATATGGCATAATACGGAGAGGAAGAGGAAGATTGAAGGCATTTTGGATTGGTTGCTGAAAATAAAATTTTTTTGAAAATTTTTTTAAATATTTTTTACATTTGGAGCAGCCATTTTATTGTTTTGTTTGCAGAAAAGTTTGTAGAGAAGTTTAAATTAGAGAATATTTGTTTTGCTAAAAATAAAAAAAGAATTAAGAGAAAAACAGAAACAAAAAGAAAAACATGGAAAAACAAAAGAGCAAATGAAATAAACGAACAAAACACCCGGCTTTTATAGTATTGTTTGGTAAGGTTTAAGAAAAACATTTAAACAACAAGAAAAAGAGAAAAACAAAACAAGAATGTTTTTCTTCTTTATAAACAACTTTAAAAACATTTAAACAAACAAACATCAAAACAAACATTTAAACAAACATTAAAACAAACATTTAAACAAACAAACATTTAAACAGACAAAAATTTAAACAAACAAAAATTTAAACAAACAAACATTTAAACAAACAAACATTAACAAAAAAAGAGACGAACAAAACAATGTTTCTCTTCTTTATCAACAACTTTAAAAACATTAAACAAAAACAACAACATGTTTTAAATTCAATTAAAACAAGTAAAAACATCAGAAAAACATTAAAAACAACATTACAACAGACATCAAAACATACAAACATTAAACAAACATTAAAACATACAAACATTAAAAACAAGAAAAACATGAAGAATAAAAATTAGGAAAACAAACAAAGTTTCTCTCATTTATTTTTCTCTAACTTTGTTTTCTTCCAAACACAATGCCAATTAAATTAAAATTAATTATTTAAATATTTCTACTGTAGAACTGTAGGAGGTGACTCTGGTTTTTTATCCATAACTTCTCTTAAGGTAATCAGAAAATTCTGAAATTTTGCATACTTATAGAACAAAAGTAGGGCTTTTAAATAGACATAAAAGTAAACAAAACGCTTCAAAATTGAAGGTGCTGTGATTTTTAGAAATTTTAGAAGTGTTAATTGGCGAATTTATTTGATTTTGTTTTAATTTTATTTTTAAAATTTAATCAGAAAGAGTCTAATCTTTTATTTAATACAAGTATATAATTAAACACAGTCGGACCTCACTTTTAATTACGTTTTTTGAAACCTAGGTTGATCTCTCGTGTGGGGTGGGGCGAGGATTGGATGAGAGGGAGCCTCAGCCCTATTATATAGGTAATCTACATGAAGGGGTATCTTTAAAGTTGATCTCATGTCGGGTTGGGGCAGCCCTTGGATGGGGGAGCTTCAGCCCTATTATAATCTACATGACCCGAAGCTAGGTCCGAATATCTAAAGGTCCACTAAAGCAAGGTCCGACTATCTAATTAATTAAGCTTTTTTCTTCTTCTCTTCTTTTCTTGTAATATTTCTTATATTTCTCAGCCACAAAATTTGCCAAAATTTAGTCAAAATCCATTCTGTAAATTTCCAAAAAACCACCAAAATAACACCCAAATATACAATCGAAAAGGTTATAACATCCAGAGAATAATAAATAAACCAATTTAATTCCCTGTCTCCAGGCATATCAAGTTCTGATAAATCGTCAAATTCTGCTGCGAATTCTACCCATTTTACTAGCCTTTCTTTTGGTTTGAATGGAGTTAATTTTAATTTTCTGGATAGTATTTGGGCATTTTGGCGAAATGAGGGGACTTTGAGGATCTTAAAAATAAAATTTATTTTTTTATTTTTAAAAATTATTTATAAGAACACCCTTGGAAGTGGAAAATTCGTAACTTATAATGAGGTATATCTTAAATTGAGGGTATTGCCGTAAAATTGAACTTCGAACCCCCTCCCCCCCTCTCCCGCCCTTTTCTCTCCTAATATTAAAAATGGTCAGTCTACAAACATTACTCTACGGCCATAAGTACCCGTTCTGTTGATCAGAACCAATGGTCCGATAAACTCTGGGTATTGCTTAGTCCAGTATGTTTAAGCAACTTCCTTACCCTATAAGCCCCAAATTCAGAAAACTTGGGGTATTAGACAGTTGAAGATATGAGCATTGCTAATTGCGAACAACTCAGAAATGTCACCCGTGGGTTCATACCGGAAATGTCGTCTACAATTGTCCTATCGCCAGAGGTGTATCTAATATTGGGTGTATCTTATAAAGAGGTTCAACTATAAAATTTCAATTTTTACCCTTTCTATAGCCTCAAATAAAATATTTTCGGCATTCGGTCCATTCAATTCATTAACATCTATTTGTAGCCCTATACCATGTGTAACGGCAACATCAGCATTGTAAAATTGGTCTCCAAAAAGAGGAATGCCAATAATAGGAACACCGGCATACACTGATTCAGTTAGACTGTTTTGTCCGCAATGTGTAATAAATGCTTTCAAGTTGGGATGAACTAGAGAAAAATGTTTTACAGTAGTAATATTACAATTAGTAATATCAACTTGAATTACAATTACGAATATAAACTTGAATTTCAATTAACAAAAATAAACCTTAATTACAATTAACAAAAATAAACTTGAATTACAATTTAAAAAATCAACATATGTAAATTACAAATAAAATTATTAAACTTGAATTACAATTACCTAAAATATAAACTTGAATTACAATCACAAAAATAAACTTGAATTACAATCACAAAAATAAACTTGAATTACAATCACAAAAATAAACTTGAATTACAATCACAAAAATAAACTTGAATTACAATCACAAAAATAAACTTGAATTACAATCACAAAAATAAACTTGAATTACAATTAACAAAATTAAACTTGAATTATAATTACAAACATAAACCTGAATTACAATTTAAAAAATAAACTTGAATTACAATTAACAAAAACTTAAGTTTTAAATTATTTAATTTTCCACCTAAAATAGCTGGTTGTCTAAGCCACTCAAACGTATGAATATTGGATGCCGTATTAATTAATTCAGACATATTTTTAATTGTTTCAGAATCCAATTTCCAAATAAATTGAATATTAGGGAATTGTCTAAAAGCTTTTACAATTCCCTCTATAATTTTTAAATTTAATTTGGTTGTGTCAGCAATTGATCCAAACGAGAAAAGGACGGCGCCTTCAACTGCCTCGTCCAATATTTTTTTAATTTTCTTCAAAAAAATTTTTTCTTAATTTTTATTTAATCAAAATGTCAATTTACTGGTTCCAATTTTTTATTAGCCTCAGTTGCCAAATTATCCACCAACCCGCCAATATAAACAACTTTGTTGGAGGTTGGTCTAGGCATCTCAAAGAAGGGGTTTGAGTTGAAAAAGACGAGAGAAACTTTTTTTGTTAAATATTTTAAATCTGGAAAGTCTGAGCCGAATTCTTGACGAATTATTTGTTCCTAAAAATTGAAAGAAATTTCCAAAAAAAATTTCCAAAAATTTTTTTCCTAGACCTCTTCTCTCAGAATATAATCATCCATCCAAATCCAGTCATAAAATTCATTGAAAAAATTAAAAAATCTGTAGTAAAAAGAAGATTGTAGGCCCAAATGTGAGGCGAAAGTGTCTAATAAATTATTTAAAAATAAAAAAATATTTTTAGTAAAAATACTTGGCACGAAACTAGCAAAACTAGGAATGTCAAATTTTCTGCCAACCATTTGCAACAAGGGAACTGCAAATGCTGCTAGCCTTGTTTTTACGCCTAGTTTATGAAAAAGTGCAGCAGCACAATACTCGTACATTTCTGATATTCCAACATCAAACTTTTCATTGGTTAATTGTTGTAAAAGTTGGTGTTGTTGTATTGTTTCTATAAACATGAAACAAATAAAACTTCAAACAACAAAAATACAAAAAATAAAATACAAAAACACATTTAATAAAATACTAAAACAAAACAAACACTAAAACATTGAAAACAAAAATACAAAAACATAGAACGAAAACACATAAAATAAATATAAAACACAAAAGTCACAACAAATAAATAAACTTGGATTCAAACAACAAACAAAACACAAAAACATATAACACAAAAAAAATAAACTTAGAAACTTAAAACTTAAAGCAAAACAAAATACAAAAATAAACTTTTTCAAACAAACACAAAAAATACATTAAATAAACTTGAATTTAAATAAAACTTGAAAATAAAAAAAATACAACAAATAAATCTAAACACAAAGTAAAACACATTAAATAAACTTGAATTAAAACAAAACACAAAAATAAACCTAGAACAAATAAAAACAAAACTTGAACACAACAACATAAAACACAAAAGCTTAATTTCTAAACAACATACAAACAAAACGCAAACAAAAATATAAATGTTTGCCTTTACACGCAGTAGCCATCATTGGTCCAAAATGAGTCATCGGATGATTAAAGTAATTTATCAACGGTCTATCGCTATGGAATGCTTCTGTTACTAATTTGTTATTTTTAATGTCCAAAAGTTCGACACTGTCAGGATTTGCTTGGATAAGATGAATATGTTTTACTCGAGTAGTTTCATTTTTGAAGTTTAACGTAGGGTCCATAATGAATTTAAGGAAATGCTGAAAATTTCATTTTAATTAAAATTAAAATTCAGAAAAAAATTTCAATATTAAAATAATATTACAACTTTAGTTAATAATATTTACTACCATAAATTAAACTTAAGCGTATAGAAAAACATGTTTTACAATTTGAAAATTGTAAAACATTATATTTAATCAAAACATGTTCTGATAATTACAAACTTATAACAAAACAAGTTTTACAATTGTTTGTAAATGTTACTTTTTGTAAATTGTTTCCGAACATTAAGAAATTTCTAGTTTATGTTTTGTTTAAATTCAAGTTTATTTAATGTATTTTCGGATATACTTTAGCCGGTGGCCGGTTCGAAACCGATTCGAAATATATACCATTCGATTCGTCTCGGCGAGCTGAGTCGAATGGTACTACTCCCAGGGTGCGGAAACGCCTGTGGACCGAGATATAGGTCCCCGAAAATTGAAAAACCATAGGGGGGAGTAAGCTCAATTTTGGGGTGGAAAAATCGATTTTTTGAATGATAGATCATTCGAAAGAGCTCCGCGAGCTGAGTTGAATGACACCAAAATCAACGAAATCCGACTTGATTGGACCGAGATATGGACCCCCAAAAACCGAAGATCCAAAAGGGCGATTTTTAGACTAAAAAATTTTTATACAAATAATACCTCATTCGAAAGAGCTCGACGAGCTGAGTCGAATGACACCAAAATCACCGTGATCGAACAAGATTAGACAAAGTTATGACACAAATAACAAAAAACCTAAACCTATGGAGCGTCGGCAAGGCGCTTGTGCAAAACCCCGCGCTTCGCGCGGGGTTTTGCGGCACGCGCCTCGCGGGGAGTCTACGGGCGCTGGGTCTGGGCTCGTAACATAAACCTATTCCTATCTCCCTTGCTCTGGACGTATTTGGGGCCTCCATAGCAGCAAAAATCTTTACATATGCCATAGGTAAGGAGCTAAAATAAAAGATCATAACTTTGTCCAATCAAGTCGGATTTTGTTGATTCTGGTGTCATTCGACTCAGCTCGAGGAGCTCTTTCGAATGAGGTATCATTTGTATAATCGAATTTTTGACCCCAAAAATCAGCTTGGTCCCCCCTTTGGTTTTTCGATTTTCAAGAGCCCGTATCTTGGTCCACAGGCGTTTCCGCACCCTGGGAGTAGTACCATTCGACTCAGCTCGCCGAGACGAATCGAATGGTATATATTTCGAATCGGTTTCGAACCGGCCACCGGCTAAAGTACAGCCGTATTTTCTGTTCAAAACAAAGTTTATTTTTGTATTTTGTTTGTGTTTCAGATTTGTGTTTTTATTTGTTTCCAGGTTTATTTTTCCTCTACAATTAATCAAAACATGGGTTTATCTTCCACCTTACAACAAAACAAGTCTTAAAATAAAACTTGTTTTACAAATTATAAATTAAACATGCTTATTTAAAATGTTTTACAATTGTTTGTAAACCATTAAAAATCATAAAAACATTCCAAACATGTTCAAACCAAAATTGAATTTATCATAAACATGTTTTACTAATGTGTTTTCACACCAATTATTTTTAATATATTCTTCCCAACATTAAACTAACCACTTCATGCCCCGCTTCAACCAACGTATCCGCAATTCTTCCCAAATATTGAGCATGACTCCAACTTATTGAAGGGGAATGTACGAGTATTTTAAGAGGCCTTTTAATATAATTAGTGTTTTGTTGAAAGTCATTATTGTTTAAAATTTTAGGGGGAGGAGAAGCAGTACTAGTAGGCGAAATAGACGAAATAACCAAATAAAAAATAAATAAAGAGGAAAAAATGAACATAACAAATTTTTGATTGAACTGGAAAATTGGGGGGAACAGGAAAATTTATATAAAGAAAAAAATTTTTCTCTTTTTTGTCAGATAGATAAGGAAAATTTGGCCATGACAAACGTCCTTAAAAATTACTTAAGAAATTAAAGACAAAATTGAAGGTAAGTAGATTACTCTTATGAGGGGTCCAATTGATAATTTGTCAAAAATGAGTGGAAATATTAAACTAGATTTTTTAATGATAAACTACAAAGTTGTCGGATTGACTTTAATTTTATTTGGGGTCCATCCACAAGATCAAACCGATATTTTTAGCTCCCATTTTAATTAAAAAGATTTATAATAAATTAAATAATAGAGTTAATTAAAATAATAAATTATAATACGGTCAACTCAAGATAAGAATCACAATGATACAATTAAGGAATGATATTAATCCTTTAGTTAGAAAATCAGAATTTTAGAGAAGATAAAAATAAAATTTAAAAAAATTAGAAAAACCAGAATTTTAAAAAATTCTGAAAAAAATCGGAATTTTAAAAAATCAGAATAAAATCAGAACTTCAAAAAATTCTGAAAAAATTCAGAAAATAGAAATCAAAATAAAAATCAGAATTCCAAACCAGAATAAAATTATTAGAAAAAATATTAAAATTCTGGTATCAAAAATTCTGAAATTGGTTAAAAGAAGAAAAATATAACAAAGCAGAATTTCAAAAAATCAGAAAAAATCGGAATAAATTATATGATCAGAATATTCTGATTTTTAAAATGTCGAAAACACATTGATCCCCATCAATTCTTTTATTTTTTATCTCAACGGCTAATAAGTCCATATTTTTCTGGTTGCAATAATGTCTGCACAACATTATTTTCTAATTGGTTTAGTTCATTCTCAACTTGTTCCAAATCACTGGAAAAATAAAATTTTTTTAATAAATTTTTTATTTTTCACCAACTTTTCAGTTTTTCCAGGCTCAGTTTGTAATTCAATATAATATTTAATTTTTGGTTCAGTTCCACTTGCACGTAAAGTTACTAGACTGCCTGAAGCTAATGTAAAAGTTATCATATCTGAAGTTGTGCTTAATGGGAGAATTGCTTTGTTGTTTGGTTGGGAAGAATCAAAACCTGGAAAAAATTTTAATAAATGTTTAGATTGGGAAAAACACAACAAGAAACAAAACAAAGAAAACAAAGTTACGAGCATTTAAAGATAGAAAAATTGTAAAAACATCCCAACAAACATCAAACATTGAAACCATTGAAAACAAAACATTGAAAATAAGCAAACAAACATCAAAATATTTAAACACAAAAACATTCAAAAACAAATATTTACAAAACATTCAATACAAAAACAATAAAACATCCGAAAAACATTCAAAACAAATAAACAAAAAACATCAAAACATTACAATATTAAACACAAAAACATTGAAAACATCCAAACAATTAAAAATAAACAAACATTCATAAAAACATTTAAACAGACCAAGAAAAATACAAAAACATTGAAACACAACATTTAAAAATAAAAACAACGAACAAAACATCCAAAAAACATTAAAAACACAATTACAAAACATCAAAAAACATTCAATACAAAGAACACAAAAACATTGAAAACATCCAAAAAAACATAAGCAAACATTCAGAAAAACATCTAAACAAACAAAAAAATACAAAAACATTCAAACAGAAAAATATAAAAACAAAAATACAAAAACATTCACAAACATTCAATTAAAAACATGTTTTTACCAGTATTTAAATCCCGAACATGCTTCACAACATATTTTTCCTTGCATTTGTTTCCATCGATATTAACTGGATATTTTCCATTTTCTCGAAGATTATTAAATAATTTTTTTGTTACACTATTTTCTGGAACTGTCCAATAAGAATTTCTAATTAAATGGAAGCCGTATTTGTTGTAAATATTAAATAATTGTTTTTTCATATTTAATTTTTGGGAAGCTAAATAATTGGCCATTTCTGCAAATACTGCTGCTGCGCTTACTCCGTCCTTTTGAGAAAGAAAAAAAATTTTTTAATAAATTTTTTTGTCTTTTTAGGGGGAAGGGAATTCAGTTTTGTTAAGAAAAATTTTTTTTATTTAAAAAAAATTTTAAAAAAAATTTCAAAAAAAATTTTTTTTGAAAAATTCAAAATCAACCTTATCAAGAGTTGTTCCTGTTGCGAACCCTTAAAAAAAATTTAATAAATTTATTTTTAAAAATCAAAATTTAACCTATAGATTCTTCCCACGCAAGAATAACCAATTTTCCTTTTTTACGAATTTCATGCGCCAAATTGCCGATCCATTTAAAACCAGTTAAAGAAACGTCGTTTTTGAAGCCTAGGAAATTTTAAAAATTTTAGAAAAAAAATTTAGAATTTATATTTTTTTAATTGAGGCTTTCTCTTGGTTTTTTTAGAATTGAAAAATTAAACCCGACTTTTTTTGCGGATTTTTCCACCTACATATTTCCCTCCAATTGTCTTCTACTCCTTTTCTTCCCCTTTGTAAAATTAAAACAATTTGAGTAAGGTTGTCGGTTCCAAAAAATTTTTCGGTTAACCCAAAACGAACGGTTTATCAGTTCGGGTTGAAACCGACAACCCTAATTTTGAGTGATAAAATTAAAAAGCTAACCTAAAATATAAGGGTGTGAAAAGTCAGTAAAAATCCCCAAAAATTACAATATAAAAATTCAAAAATAAAAAAAGAAAACCTTCAATTTTAGACATTGTAGCGACTATTTGAGAAGAAACAGCGCTATTTAGAATATAAACATCCTCAGCTGGAATATCTGGTTTTCTTTGTTTCCAATGAGTCCAAATCCACCAAGTTAACAAAGTACCCATTTCATTACCATTAAATAAACGCCAATCCCCGCTAAAAAATTAAATTTTAGAAAAAAATTAATTTAAAAAACTGGGGAGAACTTTTATAGTAATATTTCCCCTCAACTTTCTCAATTTTAAAATTTATTGGAGCCCCCCCCCCCCCACTTCATTTCCTCTCTTTAGCTTTCTCTTTTGGTTTTACTAAAATTGAAAAGCTAACCCGAGAAATAAGATAATCAATCAAAAAGAAAATTAATGGGTAACTTCAATGAGGATAGCTGCTGTCTGACCTTATATTTATAGAAAGTTTCAACCTCGTTAAGAACTCCAAGAAAAAATGGGGCTAAAATAAAATGGAGGTCTCTAAAATCCAATTCTTTCGATTCTTTCCAGAAGTACAGCAAAAGATAATAAAGCCTAAAATTCCCCAAAAGTGAGAAACCAACCCCAAAAACTATCCCAAAAAATAAAAACTAAATACTCAGGCTGTCTTTCAGCAATTTGAAGTCTATCGGCATCCGGATCATTCGCCAAAATTAAAGTAGCACCAAATTCCTCAGCTGTTTGATAACAAAGTTTGAGAACAGCATGGCCCTCTTCTGGATTTGGGAAGGAAACAGTTGGAAAGTCTGGATTGGGTTCGTCTTGTTCCTAAAAAAGAGGAAATTTTAATAAAAATAAACTTTTTGAGCAATAAAATGTCGAAAAAAATTGTTAAATTTCTAGCGCTTGAGGGGTCCAGGTTCGGCCCTCGTTGGTGTAGATCAATTTTTATTTTAATGGGAAATTGTCTATTTTCGTAGAAAAAAATTAAATTTTCTCGTAAAAGAAAATAATTTATTATTTGAAAATTAATTGAAAAAAATTTTTAAAAATTCAGAAAAATCTCAAAAAAATTTTTTTAATAAAAAAATTTTTTAATAAAAAAAAAATTTAAAAAATCAGAAAAATAAAATTTCTCAAAAATAATAAATTAAAAATAAACAAAACCTTAACATAAGAAAAAGCATCTTCTGGAAATCCAAATTCTTTAAACATTCTACGAGCATATTTAGAACCAACACCATGGAAGGCAGAATAAGTAAATTTAAGTGAAGTTTTTGCATTTAATTCTCTAGAAAAAAAGTCTATTTATTTATTAAAATTGTAAAACAAGTTTTACAATTCCAAGTTTATTTTTTGCAATTTCAAGTTTAATTAATATGTATTTTGTAAAACAAGTTTATTTAATTTTATTCAAGTTTAATTTGTAATTACAATTTGTAATTTCAAGTTTATTTATTGCAAACAAGTTTATTTTACAAATTAAATTACAAATTGTAATTCAAGTTTCTTTTATTGTAATTTCCAAGTTTATTTTTTTAATTAAATTACAATTTGTAATATATTTTTTTCAGGTTTTATTTTCAGTTTGTATTAATTACAAATTGTAAAAAAGGTTTATTTATTGTTAACAAGTTTATTTTACAAATTGTAATCCAAGTTTATTTTATTGTGATTTACAAGTTTATTTTTCTTAATTATATTACAATTTGTAATTTATTTTATTAAAAGGAAATTCTGATTTTCAAGTTTATTTTTCAAGTTGCAATTACAAATTGTAAAATAAGTTTATTTTTTGATTTTGGTTTTCACTCAAGCTTATTTTTATAAAATACAAATTGTAAAACAGGTTTATTTTATTCTGATTTTCAAGTTTATTTTTATAACCTAAATTTACAATTTGTAATTACAAATTCTGATTTTTTACAAACTACAAAACAAACCTATAAAAACAACAAACAGCAGACTCATTACAAAAATATTTTTCCAGAACAGAATCAGCAACAGAAAATAAATTGTTTGTTGAATTTAAAGTTGTAATATTCCAATAATCTTCTTTTGGGGGTGTTTCTCTAGCAAGAAGGCAGATTTTTTTGTCGTGAGGGGAAAGTATTTGAGCTCCATTATTCCAATAAACTTTGTAGCCATTATATTCTTTTGGGTTGTGGGAGGCTGTTATCTGTGAAATTTATTTTTTTATTTAATTGGGGAAGAAAAATTTTTTTTTATTTTTAAAAAATTTTTTGAAAATTTTCTGAAAAAATTTTTTTAATTTTTTAAAATTTTTAAAAAAATTCTGAAATTTTCAAAAAAAAATTAAAAAAAAATTTTTTTTTAATTTTCAAAAATTTTAAAACGAAAAATAAACCATTAAACCAGCATCACAATTTAATTCGACAACGGCAAACGAAACAACAGGTGTTGGAACACATTCAGAAAACAAAGTTACACAAATTCGATTTTTAATGAATACATTGGAGGCTAATTGAGCAAATCTAGAAGAATTGATTTTTAGACATTTTGGTGCATGTAAAAATCGTAAAGATTTTTGCGGTCATTTTTTCTGCTGATCCAAGGTAAGGAAAGAAAATTTGAGAAAGAGTCCGCAAAATTTGTCCGCAAGTTTTTTGCGGACTGATTTTGCGGAGTTTTTTGCGGACATTTTTTGCAGATTTTATTTACGGACATTTTCTGTTGACCAGAGGTAAAGAAAGAAAAATTGCAAAAAAGTCCGCAAAAAGTGTCCGCAAGTTTTTTGCGGATTTTTTTTAAATCTAAAAAAACCTCAAGCTATTATGACGTCCATCAAACCCAACCACAATTTTGGGTATTTTATTGTTTCCTTTACTAGCCATGTCTTGTAATAAATGTTGGGCCATTCCATGTGAGAGTTGTATAATTGTAAGGTCGTTTAATTGAGTGAAGCCTGGTCCCATTTTTGTGCGCACACCTTTAAATAAATTTTTAGTTGAATTCAATGGGTTATAGGGAGGATAAATAAAATCAAAATCCAAAGGACAGAAGGTAAATTTTTTAATTTTTTCAAAGTTCCCGTTTTCGATCCCTGGTTTCAATACGTGTCGGGTCTGAATGGATAATAAAACTGTTACAAGTGCGAAAACCGAACTAGCACCTTCTGGGGTCTATCTCAATTGTCCGCAGATTCTGTTCACAGAATTCAATTGAAAAAGAATTTCCAAAATCTGCGTTCTGTGCACAGAATGCAGAATATGCGGACAATTGAAACAGGCCTCCGGGAAATGCAGTTTTCTAAAAAAACCTCCTGGAAAAAATTCTAGAAAGGCAGGAATTCTCAAATTTAGGAAATGAGAAAATAGCCTCTAAGGTTCCCAAAAACAGATCAAATAAGGTTCCCAAAAACAGGTCAACCTAATTTTGATGCGTGTTTCAAAGAGATAAGGCTTGTTGGATTTATTAATATCAGGGATTTCTCGGGCCGAGAAAAAAGTCGGCCCGGTTTTGAAAATTTTCCTCGGGTCAGATTTCAAGTCGAAAAAAAGCCGGGTTTCATGCAGCCTGTGACATTACATCTCTGATATGCATGCATCAACAATTCAGTGGAGCCCAAGTTTCCCCCAAACAAACAAAAAAATCTTTAAAAAAACCTGCAGTTCCAAAGGAAAGTTTGCCGATCATCAAAGCTTTAAGTTCTGCTAAATTGTCTGTATCAACCAGCTTTTGAATTTGCCTTCGAGTGTCTTCGTTCTACGAAAGGGAATTTAATAAATTTTAAAAAAATTTAAAAGAACCTTATCCCATTCAAGCCAATTATTAATTAATTTTTGCAATTCTTCATCCATTGAGAAAAAAGTTGGTTAGAAATTTTTCTTAAGAAATTCTAAAAATCTGAAAAATCGGTGAGATAAAAATTAGAGGTCGGCACGGGACAGGATCGGATTTTACGAGATCCTGTCCCGAAATCCCGTATTTTAAGCGACGAACGGGATTTACGGGATTAATCCCGCGGGATACTGTCCCGTAAAATTGTTGAAAAAAATCCCGTTACGGGACCCCGGGAATGCAGTTTTACCTAGAGTGCGGAAAAATCGTATTCACGGGATCTAGTAACGAGATTTTTTCCAAAATTTTTACGGGACAGATCCCGCGGGATTAATCCCGCAATCCCGTTCGTTGCTCAAAATACGTGATTTCAGGACAGGATCCGCAAAATCCCGCTCGGTATCCTGTCCCGTCACCACTCTAGTTTTACGGCCCTCTAATAAAAAAAAACTATGGCAAAGTAATCCAGCAACAAAATGAACGTGTTAATGTATTAATGGTAATGTCATTTTGTAAACTAATTTTTTGTTCCTTTCTTGCTTCGATTTTTAGAAATACCTTCAGGGATTTCGTTCCTAACTGAGTTTTTTTGTTTACTTTTAATTTTTTTAACTGGTATACACAACAGAAATGAATAGGAAATGACGAAGGTACGGAAATCGGAAATGGCTCAAAAGTCGAAAATCGGAATTCCAAAATTAATTTTATTTAGCTTGACCCATTGTCTACAAGTTTCTAACATTTTCCCTTTGGCCATTTTCCCATTTTATTGTCTCTTCCTTTATTTTATTGTCATTGTCTTTGTTTATTTGCTTGCCACTCATTCAAAAATGCCCATTCTACCCAACCATCATTTCCTTTCATTAAATAATTGTTCAATCATATTTATATTGCTCATGTTTTATTTTTTTGCTGCCCATCTTCCGCTTTGTCTATATTGTTCGTTGTAGATAGCAATAAATAAGCCTGCCTCATTACTGGAGAAAACTAGGGTTGCCGGCGTTCGGTTCGAGCCGACGTTCGGTGCATTTTTTCGAGCTTGGGTTTTTTCGATTCGGTTCGTTTTCGAGCTGAAAAGCCTTGGCTCGTTCGATCTTTTGAGTTTCGGTTCGAGCGAGCTGGCAACTCTAAGGAAAACACTGCAATTTTGCAACTAAAAATTTCTTTCCTTTCCTTGTCTTCGCGTATTTTCCACCAAATTTTCTGTTTATTTTTTTCATCTTTTTAGTGTGTTTAACAAAATGGAATTTGACCAAATGGAAAAAATTAGTTTAAAAGATTTTGGACGGCGCTTGGCTCTTTTGCTTCAAGAGAAATATGGTGGATATGAATCTCTAGAAGAACTAATCAAGGAATTCAAGTTATTTTTTATTTTAAAAATTTATTTTTGACTTTATTCCTCTCTTTGTTTAATCAGAAACAATTTTTTTACAAAATAAAATTAAATTCCCTCGAAGGGGTTCGAACCTTGGACCATTTTTGCCTAAAAACCTAAAATTTACCCACTTAACCAAAAAAGTATTTTAGGGTGAATTTTTGATTTTTAAGCTTTTCTGGGGTTTCTAATTCAAAATTTATTGAAAAACATTTTTTAAATTTTTTAAATTATAATTTTATTTGTTTTATAGGGGATTTCATCAATTCGACCCTGAACAAAAGGCGATATTACTAGGCTTTTCGTCTCTTCAACAATTATTGCACTCTAGGGAAATGTTCGAGTATGTTAATGTCCTTACAACAACAAAGGAGAATGGAGAGGTTTTTTTTATTAAATTTTTAAATTCTTTATCAGAACCCCAGAAACCTAAAAAATCGAAATTTATTCCAAAATTTAGTTTTTGGTTAAGTGGGTAAATTTTAGGTTTTTGGGCAAAATGGGTCGAAGGTTCGAACCCTACTTGGCAAATTAATTTCTATGTTGTAAAAAATGTGTTTTTAATCAAACTGGGCAATTCCCTTTTAACCCGAAATTTTTTAGAGGGTGACAATTTATACTGGCAGACACCTCGACGGTGTAAACGCTATAAAGCAAGCAAAACGGTTGGAGATGCAGGAGATTGAAAAAAGGTTTTCAGTTTTTTTTCTTCATAATATTTTCTCTTTTAGACGAAATCAGAAGCAATTTTGGCAACAGAGGAATCAATTTTGGCAGGAAGAAATTGATCGGATGGAGTAGGGTTTTTTAAAAGTTTTTTGAATTTTTAAAGTTTACCAAGTGCGTAGCTTCCAAAATAATTTAAAAATTTATTTTTAACTTTATTCCCCTCTTTGTTTTATCAGAAACAATTTTTTTACAAAATAAAATTAAGTTCCCCCGAAAGGGTTCGAACCTTCGCCCCTTTTTGACTAAAAACTTAAAATTTACCCACTTAACCAAAGAGCACTTTATGAATGAATTTTTGATTTTTTTGTGATTTTTTGTTCAGAGATGATTTTAAAAAATTTTATTTTGGTTTTTTGATTATTCTCCTTTCCATTTTTCTGAGGAGAGTCTCCCAACCACCCCTCTTTTGGCTACGCCGTTGACGTTAAAAAAACTCTTAAAAACAAATTTTAGCGAATCTCAAAAAGAAAATCATCGACCAAACAAAAATAATTCTTGTAATAACCCAGCAAATCAACAGCCGAGTAGAAATACGGTTAAAATTCAATATTTTTAAAAATTTAAAATTTTTCTTTATTTTTGTTGTGAAATTTAAAAGGATGTTGAGGGAGTCTGAACATTAGAGAATCTATCTTAATTCAGACTTGAATTTTCCCTTGGGTCCAAAGTTAAGGTAAAAAAAGGCAGTTTTCCGTGTTCTATTGATCGTTATATGTGTGAAAAATTGGATTGGACTGCTGTCCTTCGATCCGGGGCCATCCAGGGTCCCTTTCTCTCCAAACTGCGGCCTAATTTATCCTTCCACTTATCTGTTGCAAATTTCCCTTTTCCTTTTGCTTTTCATCCCTATCGCTGACTAGATTAGTCTCGTGACCTGAGTCTGAAAGGAAAAAAGGAAGGGGACGAAACTCGAAATTAACGAATCAAATCCTAATTTAGTTTTTTTAATATTTAATTTTTTATAGTTTTCAATATTTCGTTCACCTCGACAGCCTCCCACAAATTTTAATTCTGCAAAATTAATAAGAACATTAGAGGAAATTCGAAATGATGAAAGACGACAACAACAACAAAAAATGTTAAATATTGAAAAGGAATCGAGAAAAGCTTTAAAAAAAGACGTGGCTACTGAAACTGAGGTTTTTTTTAATTTTTTTGGCGAAATTGTCGTTTGGTGGCTTCCTTTTTTCCTCTCATTTTTGGGTCAGAATTTTCTTCCTAGAAAGAATACAAAAGTCTTTGTACGAAAAGGAGAATTGGGAAGAAAGGAAGCAAAATCTTGCCACGTCATCCTTTCTCTATTCACTAACCTTTTTCAATTAAAAAAAGATTTTTTGTCCGCAAAAAATTTGCGGACAAAAAATCATGTCCGCAATAATTTTTTGCGGACAAAAATTTATATCCGCAAAAATTTTTTGTCCGCAAATAGCATCCGGAAAAACTTGGGGATGAAAAAAGGAGGTTTTAAACGACAATTTTGCAGAATTAAAAAAAATTATTTTTTAATTTTTAGAAGACCTGCACAAAATGCATTTGTACAGGCTGTGTTCGCTTTACAAAATTGATTTATAAATTGGTTGCTCTAGTGAAGGATAAAAGGCGAAAAAATGTTGAGGTTGTTTAATTTTCTGAACTAAATTTAAAAAATATTTTTAAATTAATTTTAAAATTTTTTTGATCAATTTTGGAAAGGATGACATTTGATCCCACACCTTTCATAATTTTTAAATGTTTAGTTTTTTTGTGAAATTATTTTGATATATATTTTTAACTAAAAAATTAAATGTTTAAGCCATAATTTTTAAAAAAAAATTATTGCCCGCAATAAAATTTTTTGTCCGCAAATATTGTCCGCAAAAATTTTTTTGCGGACTTTTAAAGATATTTCTAATTAAAAAATTTTTTTTTAGTTGAACAAGACATATGATAAAACAAGCAATATTTCAACTAACCTGGGTAATATATCTGAAGAAAATGAAGCAAATTTAATTGAATTATCCACTCCAAATGTAACTAGAGCAAGTCTTAAAATGGTAGAAGAAATATTATTTTTTGGGGTAATTTAATTAAATTCAAAAATTTTAATTTTTAATAGCAAAATGAGAGGAATGGAAATGAGTCTGTCAGTGATTTAATTCGATTTTCTACTGGAAATGGTTCTAGACTGGAATGTGAAGTTGAGGTAATTTTTTAATTTTTTTTTGAATTTTTTTAAAATTTATTTTAAGCGCAATTCTGCTGTGGATTCACTCAATAATATTGGTAATTCTGTTTAAAATATTTTTGCGGACAAAAAAATTTTTTGCGGATTTTTAGTTAGGAAATGTCTTTGCGCAGTTTTTGCCGTGTCTGAAATTTTTTTTTGCCGACAAAATAATTATGTCCGCAAAAATTTATTTTTTGTCCGCAAAAAATTTTTTTGCATTTTAAAATTAAGTTTCTTTAATAAAAAAAATTTTTTAAGATATTCAAGAAGCATTTAATTCGTTTATGGAGGATAGAATTGAAAATTTAAATGAAGATGAAATTAGTGGAGATGTAAAGCGTTTTTTAATTTTTTTAACAGAATTTTTTTATTTTTTAGTTTTCAAGTATTCTGAAGGAATTTCTTGTTTTTGACAATGATGAATCTAATGCTAGCAGTAAACAGCAGGAATTGCAGCAAAAAACAAATAATAATAAAATTGCAATTCCTGGAAAAGGTAGAATTAAATAAACTTTAAAAATCAGAATTAAAACATCAGAATTTTAAAATCAGAAATCAGAATTTGCAAACCAGAATTTATACTAAATCAGAATTTTAAAAATCAGAATTTTAAAATCAGAATTTAAAATTGGAATATAAAAATCAGAATTTGTAAATCAGAATTAAAAAATCAGAATTTTAAAAATCAGAATTAATAAATCAGAATTATTAAATCGGAATTTAAAAATCAGAGTTGATAAATCAGAATTTAAGAAATCAGAATTAAAAAAGCAGAATTTTCAAACTAGAATTAAATATATCTGAATTAAGAAATCAGAATTAAATATCAGAATACAAAAATCAGAATTTAATGATTAATATTCAATTTATTTCAGGTTCTTCAACTTATATTTGGGACAGAAAGTATTATAAAAGATGCCCAAAGTGTCCACTTAGACAAACTTTAGAGCACGTCATGCTTGTAAATCATCCAACAATTGAGGAAAGTTATCAAGAAATTGAAGATGAAGAGGAGGAAAATGAAGAAGAAGAGGATGAATATAATATCGATGAGAATTCGGGCAATTTTAGTGGAGGGCAAAGAAATGATGGGGGAAATTTAATATTTGAGCAGGAAGAGGAATATGATGAAAATAGTGAAGAAAATAATATTGTGGAGGAAAGTGATTTGGTAAACACTAATGAGGAAGAAAATGGGTGGGAACTTGTTGAGGATGAAAATTATATTAGTGGTGAGCTTTTTTAGGGGTTTTGACATTTTGAAATTTTTCGGGGTTTGACATTTTGAAATATTTTGAATTTTTTGACATTTTGAAATTTTGTTGGGGGTTTGACATTTTGAAATATTTCTGAGTTTTTGACATTTTTAAATATTTTGCGATTTCGACATTTTGAAATTTTTTTGGGGTTTTGACATTTTCAAATTTTTAGGGGTTTTTGACATTTTTAAATTTTTTTGGGGTTTTGACATTTTCAAATTTTTAGGGGTTTTTGACATTTTTAAATTTTTTTGGGGTTTTGACATTTTCAAATTTTTAGGGGTTTTTGACATTTTTAAATTTTTTTGGGGTTTTTGACATTTTTAAATTTTTTGAGGGGTTTGACATTTTGAAATTTTTAGGGGTTTTTGACATTTTTAAATTTTTTGGGGTTTTGACATTTTTAAATTTTTTGGGGTTTTGACATTTTGAAATTTTTTTATTTAACTAGAAGGAGAAAATTCGACATTTACTGATGATGAAGAGCAGCAAACTCCAACAACCTCAAATAACAACAAGACACAATTGAAGGTTAAAAATGATACAAAGAAAAATTTTTGTACGCTTTGTAATATGCAATTTTCTTCTCCAAGAGGATTGAGTATACATAATGGGAAAAACAAAAGGCACAAAGATTTGTGTAAGGAAAATTTTTTTGGTAATACTTTGCAAGTCGCCCACCCTTTTTTCTACATTTTCATGGTTATTATTTGAAAAAAAGCTCTTCGAGCTGAGTCGAAGACACAATCATCGATTAGATTTGATCATCTTGAAAACAAAATAATGAAGCTTGCCTTTGTAAGGCATTTTGAATTTTTTTTATTCGACTCACCTCGAACTATAAAATTTGCTATAAAATGAAAAACAAATGGAAACAAAAAAATGAAAAAAGGAGGGGAGGGGGGCGACTAAGTATTACCAATTTTTATGTAAGATTTTTTGTAATTTTTTTTTTGATTTTTTTAGTATTAACAACAAGTCGAATGGCCAATTTAATGGTTAGTGATGCTAGTAATAACACTCCCAACAATAACACCACCAACAACAACAATATTAATAATACTTCAAATTTATTTTTATGTGATTCCCCGGGGTGCAAGTCTATTTTTGAATCACCAGATAAACTTAAAATACATCAAAGAAAACAACACACACAAAGAAACTTTATGTGTAATTTCTGTCGTAAAGCTTACATTAATGAGGGTTGGCTGAAGAAACATAAGAAGGAAAAGGGACATTGAAAAAAATTGTTTAATTTATTTGATCAACACTTTTTGGTTTTGAAAAAAATTCCTGATTCTTTCAATTATTTTTTATTTTTAATAATTTGTTGAAAAATTCTCCCAATCCTCTCTTTATTTTAACTAGGGTTGCCGGTTCTGTTCGGTTCAAAAGATAGAATCGGGATTTATTTTTGACCCGAAATAAGACTCGGATGTCCCGATTTAATAAAAATGAGGTCCGAAACAAATAACTTGGACCCTAAGACTTGGAACCCTAATTTTAACATTTTTGCTCAATATTTTAATTTATTTATAAGAATATCATATTGATAAATATTTAAATTCAATGTTTTGGATTTTTTGAATGTTTTTGGAATATTTCTCCTTGATGTTAAATTTCTAGAGTTTTTCTTTGTCTCTTGTGTGTTTCTTAATCTAAACAATTTTTTAAATTTTGATTCTTCCCAACCAAACAACAACCCAATTCTTCCTTTAAACTCAACCTCCAATATGATACCAATTGAATTAATTTTTGATATTTTTAAAACAACGATTACAACAATTCCTTTTAATTTTCTATGTGAAAATAAAATGTTAAGAAGTAATGAAGATATTACAATAGTAAAAATACAGCAACAAAGATGGACAAATAATTTTATAAAAAATATTCTAACTTCGTCTTTCGTTGTTTACACACTTGTTTGGGAAGCTTTTTCAAAGAGAAAAGTTTGTTTTCCATTAAATTAAAAAAAGTTAAAAAAAAGAAAAATGTTCTAATATTTGTTCAAGCAGGGGTGGTCGCATTGCGTTTTGCGTAAATTTGGCCCAAATTAAGGCAAAAAACGCAAAAAAGATATACTCAATCTGAGGAAAAAATTGAAAAAATCTGGCGTCTTGGCCTTCCAAAATTCTCAAAATTTTCGCCTGCCTCGCAGGAAAAGAAAGACCACTAACAATTTTTCAGTTAATGTCGTCACAACTTGCCTTAATTCCTCACATATTGGAAATTAATGGACAAACATATTTTCCTTCCCATACCTTCTGGAATTTAACGAACGCTGTCAACGACGCAATGCCCCAGAATTTGGTTAACCAAGAGGGAAACCTGCTTAATACTATGAAAAATGTTGTCTTCACCACACTCTTGGAAGAAATGTAAATTTAAATTTTAAACTTAAATTTCTATTTTAACATTATATTACAGTATTCTCTGTATAAAAGCCATCGCTCCCCTCTTTAATAAAACTTAATAAATACCCTTTTGAAGTATGGTTGAAAAAGTACAGAAAATACTGCATTGTTCTAGATTTTATCATTTTTACGGAATTAAAGTTTTTATTAGAAATGCGTTCATAATTAAAATTATTTTAAATTAAACCAATTAAATTTGCTTTATTTTCTACAGAAATCCGAATACGAATCTTCCCATTTTTACGGTGTTTGGCAGTGAATCAAAAATTGTTGATAAAAATTATAATTTTGATTCGCTTTTTATCGAAATATCTGATCCACGTCGTTTTCCTGGGAATGTCTTTCATATCACCAAGCATTACAATTTGCGGACTAATATATTTGCCAATGTAGCGGATTTACTTGAACGAGGCCTTAAAAATGTTGCAGTAGCTGGTGATGTATATTCCCGCGGTGTTCGAAATATGGTAAGTTAATTTTTAAAAATAGTCAAATCAAAGTCAAAATTTTGTATTCTTAATTTAAGGGTGATGTCCCCTGCTTACATCAAATCGGGGGTAATTTTAAATGAAATTTTATAACTTCAGAATAAATTTAAAAATTTTTACAATAGATTTTTAATAAAATATTTTTATTAAAAATTAAATAAATTCGAAAATTTCATTAAAATTGACTCAATTTGGAGTCAATTATAAAAAATTAAATTTATATTTTTTAAACCTAACTAAGTTAATATATTTAGTCGTAAGAAGCTACACAGCACAGGAATTATACAAAGGTCGTCGAAATGAACCTTTATTTAATGAAGTTGAATCTGGTGCTGGTGGATCTGTCATGGGAGGCAGCAACAGACAACACATTCATACGCATAATACTTGGGTTGCATTGTGTCAACGTGGTAAAGCTGGTATGAATAAGGTAACTTTAAGTTGTTGATGTACTCACTTAAATTATGATATGGCGTGTCATAAATAAAGTTGTGGCAAAAAATGTTTTGTTTTTCGAACCGTTTAACATATGAAACGTCATACAATTCGAATAACACCTGGGGTAATGTTAATTAAGGTGCTTCGTAAACTTTTGGTCGATAAACAATATGTATTAAACGATACAAACATTCCTTTTTTTAATCCTGCATATGTCATAAATACTACGCACGATGGAATGCAAGTTCCGGTATGTATAGGAAAAAAGTTTTTTTAATTTAATAAAATTTTGGATTGGTGAATGTGGGATCCTCGATCAGAGAATAGTCAACCATGCGTTTGATGGTGAACAAGTGACATGGGGCTATTGGCTTTGTGAGTTTTTTGAATAAATAAAATTTTAGATAAAACAAAAATTTAGATATGGAGAATATTCTGATCGTCTCCAAAAAAATTTCCAATTTACAGCAGTTTTGGAATTGAAGAAGTTTGATCAAAAAAATCAAGATTACGAGCAAAAATGATTAATCAATAAGATTAGTTTTAATTTAATTGATAAATGTTTTCGACTTATTTTTAAAATAAATGCAAATAGTAAGAGTCTAGAGAATAAAATCAGAAATAAAATGCAGAATTTAAACCAAAAATGCTCGTAAAATACTTATACATCATGTTTTACTGGTCAATGAAAATGTCATTGATTATAGCTCTAATTAATAGAAAATAATACATTTATTTATTTTGTGGCCCCTTTTGTTTTCCAGGCCCAAAAAATTCAAGACAGCAAGAATTTTTCACAGACCTAAAAATTGTCCTAAAATACTATGGAAGTTTAGAAATAATACTACTCTGAAATTTTCCTAAAGATATTATGATCTTTTCCAGTCCACAATTTTTCTGAAAAAACCACAAAAAATTTATTTTTAAAATTTTATATAAAATATATTTTTAAATTTATATAAATAATTTAAATATTAAACATTTAATAGTTTAAATTTTTTATGATTTAATTTAAAAAACTCAATGAATAGGATATATGAAGTATAAAAATTCGAAATTTTACATAAAGAATTCAACAAAGTAAAAAAAAATTAATTTTTTCGTTGAGCTCTGATTAAAATGAGAAAACACAGAAAATATATCTTGAGATTTGAAAGATGAGAGAAAAAAGGACTTTTTTAAATTTAATTTTTTGAGAAAATTTTTTTGTTAAAAATAAACAAAATCCCACCCTAAAATTTGGAAAAAAATCACCCATAAAAGATCTGACAGAATCCAAAGATTAAAATCAAAAATAATAAATGAGAATAGGATATAATAATAAAGAAAAATACACGTAAATTATATCACGTTGTACTGGTCTACACACATAATTTAATCTAAAAACAGTCGAACCTCACCTTAAGATACCACCAGAACAGATAAACAGTTAAGATAAATTTTATAAAATTTTGACAGCCATTATGAAGGCAAGCCGGACTAGCGATGCTCTCTACCTTATAGAATCTATACTCAGTTTAAGGTGTTTTTTACTTTTGATGGTCATTATAATGATGGGCACCTGGATACAATTTTTCAGCCCCAAGAGTAACCAAAAGTGAGGTTCGAAATAGAAATAATTATAAAACAATTTATTTTTACATACAAAAATTTTCATCAATAGATTCTTACAAATTTACCGGTGTCTAATGTTGTTTAAACAATTAATTATTGAATAAATTATTTTTAACAAAATTAATGTAACAATTTGAACTATAACAACAAGGATGATTACTTCGTTTGTCTGAAAAAAGAGGAAAATTTTTTTTATAATTCTGAAAATTATTCAAATTGAGTTCTGGAATTTATTCTATTTTCTAAAAATATTCTGAAATTTTTTTCCTGATATTCTGAGACTAAATTCTGATTTTTTAAAATATTCTGAAATCCATTTTTATTTCCAAAAATAATCTGAAATCAGTTCATATTTTAAAAAAATATTCTAAAATTTCTTCTGACTTTTAAAGAATTTTGATCTTTAAAAATTTTCAGAATTTTTAAAATTTACCGTCCACAGCCCTTCATGCCTCATATTAACATCCTCATCCCTTCCATAACCAATAGCATTACGTAATTGAGAATAATATGTTGAAGGAGAAATATAAGAACTTCTTCTAAAATCACTCATACAGGCTAAAATTAAATTTTTATTTTTTTTTAATTAGAAAAAAAAATTTTTACTTTTCCCATTGCATTGATTTTGTTGTTTTTCATTGTTCATATAACGTTGATATTGTGATAAAGGGGGAGGTGGATAAAACCCATTTCCATCGGGTCTAATTGTAGTAGGCTGAATTGAGGTAGCGACAGCTTGAAGTTGCTGGGAAAGACGACGCAATTCTTTTTGAAGTTCATTAATCTTTAAATTTGAAAGTTTTATTTATTCTGATATTTTCTAAAATTAATTCTGGGTTTATGAAAATAATTCTGATTTTCTGAAAATTAATTCTGATTTTTCTGATGCTAATTCTGACTTTTCTAAAATTAATTCTGGTTTTCTGACACTAATTCTGGTTTTCTCTGACACTAATTCTGGTTTTTTCTGAAATTAATTCTAATGTTTCTGATATTAATTCTGATTTTTTGAAATTAATTCTGATTTTTTCTAGAATAAATTCTGATTTTTCTGATACAATTCTGACTTGTTCTGAAATTAATTCAGATTTTTCTGAAAATTATGAGATAAATTCTGATTTTTTCTGAAATTAAATGAATTTCTAACCCTACTCCTGATCTTCATATTCACAAAAATTATTTTAAAAAATCAGAATTTCATACCAACAAACACACCTTTTGTTCATGTTTAGCAACAGTTTCAGCTGTTGTTCTAGTTATTTTCTCTTGTCTTGCTACAACTTCTTCAGTTTTTGTCGCCTTTTTATTAAGTTCAGTTAAATGTTCAGTAGTTATAGAAAAATTTTGTTCTAAAAGTGATATTCGCTTGTTTAATTTCATAAATATTGATTCTTTGCTGTTTGTAGATGTTCCAGGCAATGGTCGACTAACTGTAAAAACAAAAATTTAAAAATGTTTGTTTGAATTAAAAACATTGTTTGAATGTTTTAGAATGTTTTTGGATGTTTTTGGGTGAATGTTTTTGCTTGAAACAATCAAAACATTATTATAACTAATGTTCGTTTCACATTATTAATATTTGTTTCAACATTAATAATAATGTTTTTGTTGATTAAAACACAAAAACATACAACAATCAACAAAACATTATTAATTAAACAACTGAAACAAACATTAAACAAGTAAAATGAACATTAATAACAACATGTTTTTGTTGATTAAAACATAAAAATATACAAAAACAAACAATAAAAACATTGTTTTTATTAATGTTCGTTTCACTAATTTAATGTTTTAATATTAAAACAACACAACAAAAACATTTTGTTTTTCTACCTTTCTCATCAACTAGAGTGGGCGTGACTTTTTGTTGCTGTTGTTGTTGCAATTTCATTCCAACATTCTCCACAACATTCTCCACAACATTAGAATTTAATTGTTGTTTGTTTTGTTGTTGTTTTTGCTGTCCAACATTGTTTGTTTCACTTTTTCTATTGCTACAAGTTAACGGCAAAGAAGGCAAAGGGCAAAAAGAGGATGTTTGTCGACGCAAAACTTTATCAAGAAAATAATTTTGAAATTTATTTGCCCCATTAAATTTTTTTGTTGAATCAAACAAATATTGTTGTTTATGTTTTATAATTCTATAAATATTTGGAAAAAATGCCCAACAAAATAAAGTTAAATAATTTAAGGTTGAAGCATGTTTTGTTGAAAAGCATTGTTGACAAGAAGTGAAGGTATACCTTTTATGAAAGAGAAAAAAAATTTTTCTTTTGAATTTTTTTAAAAATTTTATTTTAATTAGGGAATTTTAAAAATAAATTATTCGAAAAAATCCAAAATTAAAAAAAATTAAAAAAAAACAAAAAATTCGAAATAAAAATTTTTTAATTTAAGGGTGACATTTCATCCCACAAAATTTTTAATTTTTTTAAAAATCAAAAAAAGAATCCTAAAATGATTTATGAGGGATGATAATTGATCCGATAATTTTTAGAAAATCAAAAAAAAATTTTTTTAATCTAAAAAAATTTTTGGGATGACATTTGATCCCAATTTTTTAAAAATCAAAAAAACAAATTTTTTAATCAGAAATTTTAATTTTTAAGAGATCCTCCCATTTTTATCCTTCCAATTTTATTTAAAAAATTTTTTTTTCAAAAAAAAAATTTTTTTGAAAATTTCAAAAATTCTTTGAGGATGTCGTTGTTTGACGACATCTATGAGACACTTGACGACATCTATGAGACACTTGATCCCAATCTCAACAACAAACACTTGATCCCAATCTCTTTTTTAGAAAATTAAAAAAAAATTTTTTTTCCTTACCTCAAAACATTTTTCCTTCTATTAAACACATCCTTTTTATTCTTCTCCTCCTCATTTCCATTATTATTTTTAGAAAATGCTTGTCCAATTACATTTTTAATATTTGATCCCAATTGTTCTACAATTGTTTTTAACATATTTCCACCTCCGCCTGTTGCTTCTTCTTTTTCCAATTTTTCTTCCTTATTCGCTTCGTTTGTAACATTTTTTGTTGTAAAATTAATTCCATCTTCATCCTTTTTAAGGCCATTTTTGGGTATTATTTTTTGCTGATTCTCTTCTTGTATCTAAAAATGAAAAAGATTAGGGAGTGACATTTGATCCCAAAATCCAAATAAAATTAAAAAAATTTTTTTTTTAATAAAACAACGACATCTATGACACTTGGACATGACATTGCCCTATAAAATAGCCCCATAAGTTCCCCTCAAAAATTAAAAAAAAATTTCCAAGGAAAAAAATTATTAGGTGACATTTTATCCCAACCCTATTAAATTCTAATTTTCCAAGGAATAAAAAATTTTTTTAAATTATGGGACGCTTCATCCTAAACCCAATTAAAAAATCAGAATTTTAAAAATCAGAATTAATAAATCAGAATTATTAAATCGGAATTTAAAAATCAGAGTTGATAAATCAGAATTTAAGAAATCAGAATTAAAAAAGCAGAATTTTCAAACTAGAATTAAATATATCTGAATTAAGAAATCAGAATTAAATATCAGAATACAAAAATCAGAATTTAATGATTAATATTCAATTTATTTCAGGTTCTTCAACTTATATTTGGGACAGAAAGTATTATAAAAGATGCCCAAAGTGTCCACTTAGACAAACTTTAGAGCACGTCATGCTTGTAAATCATCCAACAATTGAGGAAAGTTATCAAGAAATTGAAGATGAAGAGGAGGAAAATGAAGAAGAAGAGGATGAATATAATATCGATGAGAATTCGGGCAATTTTAGTGGAGGGCAAAGAAATGATGGGGGAAATTTAATATTTGAGCAGGAAGAGGAATATGATGAAAATAGTGAAGAAAATAATATTGTGGAGGAAAGTGATTTGGTAAACACTAATGAGGAAGAAAATGGGTGGGAACTTGTTGAGGATGAAAATTATATTAGTGGTGAGCTTTTTTAGGGGTTTTGACATTTTGAAATTTTTCGGGGTTTGACATTTTGAAATATTTTGAATTTTTTGACATTTTGAAATTTTGTTGGGGGTTTGACATTTTGAAATATTTCTGAGTTTTTGACATTTTTAAATATTTTGCGATTTCGACATTTTGAAATTTTTTTGGGGTTTTGACATTTTCAAATTTTTAGGGGTTTTTGACATTTTTAAATTTTTTTGGGGTTTTGACATTTTCAAATTTTTAGGGGTTTTTGACATTTTTAAATTTTTTTGGGGTTTTGACATTTTCAAATTTTTAGGGGTTTTTGACATTTTTAAATTTTTTTGGGGTTTTTGACATTTTTAAATTTTTTGAGGGGTTTGACATTTTGAAATTTTTAGGGGTTTTTGACATTTTTAAATTTTTTGGGGTTTTGACATTTTGAAATTTTTTTATTTAACTAGAAGGAGAAAATTCGACATTTACTGATGATGAAGAGCAGCAAACTCCAACAACCTCAAATAACAACAAGACACAATTGAAGGTTAAAAATGATACAAAGAAAAATTTTTGTACGCTTTGTAATATGCAATTTTCTTCTCCAAGAGGATTGAGTATACATAATGGGAAAAACAAAAGGCACAAAGATTTGTGTAAGGAAAATTTTTTTGGTAATACTTTGCAAGTCGCCCACCCTTTTTTCTACATTTTCATGGTTATTATTTGAAAAAAAGCTCTTCGAGCTGAGTCGAAGACACAATCATCGATTAGATTTGATCATCTTGAAAACAAAATAATGAAGCTTGCCTTTGTAAGGCATTTTGAATTTTTTTTATTCGACTCACCTCGAACTATAAAATTTGCTATAAAATGAAAAACAAATGGAAACAAAAAAATGAAAAAAGGAGGGGAGGGGGGCGACTAAGTATTACCAATTTTTATGTAAGATTTTTTGTAATTTTTTTTTTGATTTTTTTAGTATTAACAACAAGTCGAATGGCCAATTTAATGGTTAGTGATGCTAGTAATAACACTCCCAACAATAACACCACCAACAACAACAATATTAATAATACTTCAAATTTATTTTTATGTGATTCCCCGGGGTGCAAGTCTATTTTTGAATCACCAGATAAACTTAAAATACATCAAAGAAAACAACACACACAAAGAAACTTTATGTGTAATTTCTGTCGTAAAGCTTACATTAATGAGGGTTGGCTGAAGAAACATAAGAAGGAAAAGGGACATTGAAAAAAATTGTTTAATTTATTTGATCAACACTTTTTGGTTTTGAAAAAAATTCCTGATTCTTTCAATTATTTTTTATTTTTAATAATTTGTTGAAAAATTCTCCCAATCCTCTCTTTATTTTAACTAGGGTTGCCGGTTCTGTTCGGTTCAAAAGATAGAATCGGGATTTATTTTTGACCCGAAATAAGACTCGGATGTCCCGATTTAATAAAAATGAGGTCCGAAACAAATAACTTGGACCCTAAGACTTGGAACCCTAATTTTAACATTTTTGCTCAATATTTTAATTTATTTATAAGAATATCATATTGATAAATATTTAAATTCAATGTTTTGGATTTTTTGAATGTTTTTGGAATATTTCTCCTTGATGTTAAATTTCTAGAGTTTTTCTTTGTCTCTTGTGTGTTTCTTAATCTAAACAATTTTTTAAATTTTGATTCTTCCCAACCAAACAACAACCCAATTCTTCCTTTAAACTCAACCTCCAATATGATACCAATTGAATTAATTTTTGATATTTTTAAAACAACGATTACAACAATTCCTTTTAATTTTCTATGTGAAAATAAAATGTTAAGAAGTAATGAAGATATTACAATAGTAAAAATACAGCAACAAAGATGGACAAATAATTTTATAAAAAATATTCTAACTTCGTCTTTCGTTGTTTACACACTTGTTTGGGAAGCTTTTTCAAAGAGAAAAGTTTGTTTTCCATTAAATTAAAAAAAGTTAAAAAAAAGAAAAATGTTCTAATATTTGTTCAAGCAGGGGTGGTCGCATTGCGTTTTGCGTAAATTTGGCCCAAATTAAGGCAAAAAACGCAAAAAAGATATACTCAATCTGAGGAAAAAATTGAAAAAATCTGGCGTCTTGGCCTTCCAAAATTCTCAAAATTTTCGCCTGCCTCGCAGGAAAAGAAAGACCACTAACAATTTTTCAGTTAATGTCGTCACAACTTGCCTTAATTCCTCACATATTGGAAATTAATGGACAAACATATTTTCCTTCCCATACCTTCTGGAATTTAACGAACGCTGTCAACGACGCAATGCCCCAGAATTTGGTTAACCAAGAGGGAAACCTGCTTAATACTATGAAAAATGTTGTCTTCACCACACTCTTGGAAGAAATGTAAATTTAAATTTTAAACTTAAATTTCTATTTTAACATTATATTACAGTATTCTCTGTATAAAAGCCATCGCTCCCCTCTTTAATAAAACTTAATAAATACCCTTTTGAAGTATGGTTGAAAAAGTACAGAAAATACTGTATTGTTCTAGATTTTATCATTTTTACGGAATTAAAGTTTTTATTAGAAATGCGTTCATAATTAAAATTATTTTAAATTAAACCAATTAAATTTGCTTTATTTTCTACAGAAATCCGAATACGAATCTTCCCATTTTTACGGTGTTTGGCAGTGAATCAAAAATTGTTGATAAAAATTATAATTTTGATTCGCTTTTTATCGAAATATCTGATCCACGTCGTTTTCCTGGGAATGTCTTTCATATCACCAAGCATTACAATTTGCGGACTAATATATTTGCCAATGTAGCGGATTTACTTGAACGAGGCCTTAAAAATGTTGCAGTAGCTGGTGATGTATATTCCCGCGGTGTTCGAAATATGGTAAGTTAATTTTTAAAAATAGTCAAATCAAAGTCAAAATTTTGTATTCTTAATTTAAGGGTGATGTCCCCTGCTTACATCAAATCGGGGGTAATTTTAAATGAAATTTTATAACTTCAGAATAAATTTAAAAATTTTTACAATAGATTTTTAATAAAATATTTTTATTAAAAATTAAATAAATTCGAAAATTTCATTAAAATTGACTCAATTTGGAGTCAATTATAAAAAATTAAATTTATATTTTTTAAACCTAACTAAGTTAATATATTTAGTCGTAAGAAGCTACACAGCACAGGAATTATACAAAGGTCGTCGAAATGAACCTTTATTTAATGAAGTTGAATCTGGTGCTGGTGGATCTGTCATGGGAGGCAGCAACAGACAACACATTCATACGCATAATACTTGGGTTGCATTGTGTCAACGTGGTAAAGCTGGTATGAATAAGGTAACTTTAAGTTGTTGATGTACTCACTTAAATTATGATATGGCGTGTCATAAATAAAGTTGTGGCAAAAAATGTTTTGTTTTTCGAACCGTTTAACATATGAAACGTCATACAATTCGAATAACACCTGGGGTAATGTTAATTAAGGTGCTTCGTAAACTTTTGGTCGATAAACAATATGTATTAAACGATACAAACATTCCTTTTTTTAATCCTGCATATGTCATAAATACTACGCACGATGGAATGCAAGTTCCGGTATGTATAGGAAAAAAGTTTTTTTAATTTAATAAAATTTTGGATTGGTGAATGTGGGATCCTCGATCAGAGAATAGTCAACCATGCGTTTGATGGTGAACAAGTGACATGGGGCTATTGGCTTTGTGAGTTTTTTGAATAAATAAAATTTTAGATAAAACAAAAATTTAGATATGGAGAATATTCTGATCGTCTCCAAAAAAATTTCCAATTTACAGCAGTTTTGGAATTGAAGAAGTTTGATCAAAAAAATCAAGATTACGAGCAAAAATGATTAATCAATAAGATTAGTTTTAATTTAATTGATAAATGTTTTCGACTTATTTTTAAAATAAATGCAAATAGTAAGAGTCTAGAGAATAAAATCAGAAATAAAATGCAGAATTTAAACCAAAAATGCTCGTAAAATACTTATACATCATGTTTTACTGGTCAATGAAAATGTCATTGATTATAGCTCTAATTAATAGAAAATAATACATTTATTTATTTTGTGGCCCCTTTTGTTTTCCAGGCCCAAAAAATTCAAGACAGCAAGAATTTTTCACAGACCTAAAAATTGTCCTAAAATACTATGGAAGTTTAGAAATAATACTACTCTGAAATTTTCCTAAAGATATTATGATCTTTTCCAGTCCACAATTTTTCTGAAAAAACCACAAAAAATTTATTTTTAAAATTTTATATAAAATATATTTTTAAATTTATATAAATAATTTAAATATTAAACATTTAATAGTTTAAATTTTTTATGATTTAATTTAAAAAACTCAATGAATAGGATATATGAAGTATAAAAATTCGAAATTTTACATAAAGAATTCAACAAAGTAAAAAAAAATTAATTTTTTCGTTGAGCTCTGATTAAAATGAGAAAACACAGAAAATATATCTTGAGATTTGAAAGATGAGAGAAAAAAGGACTTTTTTAAATTTAATTTTTTGAGAAAATTTTTTTGTTAAAAATAAACAAAATCCCACCCTAAAATTTGGAAAAAAATCACCCATAAAAGATCTGACAGAATCCAAAGATTAAAATCAAAAATAATAAATGAGAATAGGATATAATAATAAAGAAAAATACACGTAAATTATATCACGTTGTACTGGTCTACACACATAATTTAATCTAAAAACAGTCGAACCTCACCTTAAGATACCACCAGAACAGATAAACAGTTAAGATAAATTTTATAAAATTTTGACAGCCATTATGAAGGCAAGCCGGACTAGCGATGCTCTCTACCTTATAGAATCTATACTCAGTTTAAGGTGTTTTTTACTTTTGATGGTCATTATAATGATGGGCACCTGGATACAATTTTTCAGCCCCAAGAGTAACCAAAAGTGAGGTTCGAAATAGAAATAATTATAAAACAATTTATTTTTACATACAAAAATTTTCATCAATAGATTCTTACAAATTTACCGGTGTCTAATGTTGTTTAAACAATTAATTATTGAATAAATTATTTTTAACAAAATTAATGTAACAATTTGAACTATAACAACAAGGATGATTACTTCGTTTGTCTGAAAAAAGAGGAAAATTTTTTTTATAATTCTGAAAATTATTCAAATTGAGTTCTGGAATTTATTCTATTTTCTAAAAATATTCTGAAATTTTTTTCCTGATATTCTGAGACTAAATTCTGATTTTTTAAAATATTCTGAAATCCATTTTTATTTCCAAAAATAATCTGAAATCAGTTCATATTTTAAAAAAATATTCTAAAATTTCTTCTGACTTTTAAAGAATTTTGATCTTTAAAAATTTTCAGAATTTTTAAAATTTACCGTCCACAGCCCTTCATGCCTCATATTAACATCCTCATCCCTTCCATAACCAATAGCATTACGTAATTGAGAATAATATGTTGAAGGAGAAATATAAGAACTTCTTCTAAAATCACTCATACAGGCTAAAATTAAATTTTTATTTTTTTTTAATTAGAAAAAAAAATTTTTACTTTTCCCATTGCATTGATTTTGTTGTTTTTCATTGTTCATATAACGTTGATATTGTGATAAAGGGGGAGGTGGATAAAACCCATTTCCATCGGGTCTAATTGTAGTAGGCTGAATTGAGGTAGCGACAGCTTGAAGTTGCTGGGAAAGACGACGCAATTCTTTTTGAAGTTCATTAATCTTTAAATTTGAAAGTTTTATTTATTCTGATATTTTCTAAAATTAATTCTGGGTTTATGAAAATAATTCTGATTTTCTGAAAATTAATTCTGATTTTTCTGATGCTAATTCTGACTTTTCTAAAATTAATTCTGGTTTTCTGACACTAATTCTGGTTTTCTCTGACACTAATTCTGGTTTTTTCTGAAATTAATTCTAATGTTTCTGATATTAATTCTGATTTTTTGAAATTAATTCTGATTTTTTCTAGAATAAATTCTGATTTTTCTGATACAATTCTGACTTGTTCTGAAATTAATTCAGATTTTTCTGAAAATTATGAGATAAATTCTGATTTTTTCTGAAATTAAATGAATTTCTAACCCTACTCCTGATCTTCATATTCACAAAAATTATTTTAAAAAATCAGAATTTCATACCAACAAACACACCTTTTGTTCATGTTTAGCAACAGTTTCAGCTGTTGTTCTAGTTATTTTCTCTTGTCTTGCTACAACTTCTTCAGTTTTTGTCGCCTTTTTATTAAGTTCAGTTAAATGTTCAGTAGTTATAGAAAAATTTTGTTCTAAAAGTGATATTCGCTTGTTTAATTTCATAAATATTGATTCTTTGCTGTTTGTAGATGTTCCAGGCAATGGTCGACTAACTGTAAAAACAAAAATTTAAAAATGTTTGTTTGAATTAAAAACATTGTTTGAATGTTTTAGAATGTTTTTGGATGTTTTTGGGTGAATGTTTTTGCTTGAAACAATCAAAACATTATTATAACTAATGTTCGTTTCACATTATTAATATTTGTTTCAACATTAATAATAATGTTTTTGTTGATTAAAACACAAAAACATACAACAATCAACAAAACATTATTAATTAAACAACTGAAACAAACATTAAACAAGTAAAATGAACATTAATAACAACATGTTTTTGTTGATTAAAACATAAAAATATACAAAAACAAACAATAAAAACATTGTTTTTATTAATGTTCGTTTCACTAATTTAATGTTTTAATATTAAAACAACACAACAAAAACATTTTGTTTTTCTACCTTTCTCATCAACTAGAGTGGGCGTGACTTTTTGTTGCTGTTGTTGTTGCAATTTCATTCCAACATTCTCCACAACATTCTCCACAACATTAGAATTTAATTGTTGTTTGTTTTGTTGTTGTTTTTGCTGTCCAACATTGTTTGTTTCACTTTTTCTATTGCTACAAGTTAACGGCAAAGAAGGCAAAGGGCAAAAAGAGGATGTTTGTCGACGCAAAACTTTATCAAGAAAATAATTTTGAAATTTATTTGCCCCATTAAATTTTTTTGTTGAATCAAACAAATATTGTTGTTTATGTTTTATAATTCTATAAATATTTGGAAAAAATGCCCAACAAAATAAAGTTAAATAATTTAAGGTTGAAGCATGTTTTGTTGAAAAGCATTGTTGACAAGAAGTGAAGGTATACCTTTTATGAAAGAGAAAAAAAATTTTTCTTTTGAATTTTTTTAAAAATTTTATTTTAATTAGGGAATTTTAAAAATAAATTATTCGAAAAAATCCAAAATTAAAAAAAATTAAAAAAAAACAAAAAATTCGAAATAAAAATTTTTTAATTTAAGGGTGACATTTCATCCCACAAAATTTTTAATTTTTTTAAAAATCAAAAAAAGAATCCTAAAATGATTTATGAGGGATGATAATTGATCCGATAATTTTTAGAAAATCAAAAAAAAATTTTTTTAATCTAAAAAAATTTTTGGGATGACATTTGATCCCAATTTTTTAAAAATCAAAAAAACAAATTTTTTAATCAGAAATTTTAATTTTTAAGAGATCCTCCCATTTTTATCCTTCCAATTTTATTTAAAAAATTTTTTTTTCAAAAAAAAAATTTTTTTGAAAATTTCAAAAATTCTTTGAGGATGTCGTTGTTTGACGACATCTATGAGACACTTGACGACATCTATGAGACACTTGATCCCAATCTCAACAACAAACACTTGATCCCAATCTCTTTTTTAGAAAATTAAAAAAAAATTTTTTTTCCTTACCTCAAAACATTTTTCCTTCTATTAAACACATCCTTTTTATTCTTCTCCTCCTCATTTCCATTATTATTTTTAGAAAATGCTTGTCCAATTACATTTTTAATATTTGATCCCAATTGTTCTACAATTGTTTTTAACATATTTCCACCTCCGCCTGTTGCTTCTTCTTTTTCCAATTTTTCTTCCTTATTCGCTTCGTTTGTAACATTTTTTGTTGTAAAATTAATTCCATCTTCATCCTTTTTAAGGCCATTTTTGGGTATTATTTTTTGCTGATTCTCTTCTTGTATCTAAAAATGAAAAAGATTAGGGAGTGACATTTGATCCCAAAATCCAAATAAAATTAAAAAAATTTTTTTTTTAATAAAACAACGACATCTATGACACTTGGACATGACATTGCCCTATAAAATAGCCCCATAAGTTCCCCTCAAAAATTAAAAAAAAATTTCCAAGGAAAAAAATTATTAGGTGACATTTTATCCCAACCCTATTAAATTCTAATTTTCCAAGGAATAAAAAATTTTTTTAAATTATGGGACGCTTCATCCTAAACCCATCCATTTCCCTTAAAAATCCAAAAAAATCTTTTTTTGTATTTTAAAACCAAAAAATTATTAGGCGACATTTTATCCCAAACCACATTCCCCCCCCCAGAAAATCCAAAAAAAATTTTTTTTAATTATGAGGACGACGTTTCATCCGAAACCCATACATGTCACCAAAAAAATCTAAAAAAAATTTTCCTCGTATTTTCCAAGCAAAAAATCACTAGGTGACATTTTATCCCAAATCCTATTTTCCCCCAGAAAATTCAAAAAAAATTTTTTTTAGAATCTTTCCAAAGAATTAAGAAAATCTATTTTAATTTTGGGATTCATTTCCCTTAAAAAATCTTAAAAAAAATCTTTTTGGAATTTTCGAAGCAAAAAAAATTATAAGGTGACATTTTATCCCAAATCCTTATTTCCCCAGAAAATTCAAAAAAAATTTTTTTTTAAAAAACCTTGCTACATTCTTTAATTGTTTCATTAATTGTAGTAACATTTGTACTATTTATTTCCTCCTTTTTATTATTTAAATTTTCATCGATTTGTGAAGTAAATTGTTGTTGCTGTATTGTGCTACTACTAGCAACTTCAGCTTCATATTCTTCAATTATTGAAGTTCCATAAACTACAAATGTACTTAAAGTACAAAAATGTTCATTTCCATAATGTGTTAATAATTCTAACTAAAAAATTGAAAAAAAAATTTTTTGCGGATTTTTAAAATGTCCGCAAATATTTGCGGACACACCTTTTGTGAGTCAAATTTGCGGACTCAATTTATTTTTAAGGTTTTTAGAGCCAGAATGTCTTAAAATGGAGTTTCACAATATGGATAAAAATTTGAAAAAAAAAATTTTCGCGGATTTTTAAATTGTCCGCAAATATTTGCGGACATCTTTTGCGGACAAGCATTTTTGGACCCATTTTCTTTTTAAAAATTTTAAGACTAAAGTGTCTTACAAATAGAATTTATTACTAAAGAATGGATAGAATTAAACAAAAAAATTTAAAATTTTTTTAAATGTCCGCAAAAAATTTGCGGATTCACAAATGCGGAGACTTGAAAATATAAAATCGAGTCCACAAATGTAAATATTGACTTTTAAAATGCTAAAAAAATTTTTTTAAAGGAATGTGCCAAAACGATTAAAAAATAGGAGACAAGCATTTGAGTTTCCTTCCCGTAGTCTTTAACGTAGTTTCGTAGGAGGAATTTAGCCACCCCTCTCCTCCTCCTCAAATTAAAAAAATTTTTTTTTGACTGATTGTGAGACCTATTGGTGAGAGGCAAACTCTTTAAATGTGTATAAATCTCCAAAAATTTTCCAGTATATCTCTATTTGTCTTCGATTCTTTTAAAAACAAATAAGTCCGCAAAATGAGAATCCGCAAATATTTGCGGATTTTAAAAATGTCCGCAAATATGTAGGGAACTGGTTTAATTTTAAAAATTTTGTTTAAAAAAATTTTTAAATAAAACTAATTGGGCAAATGTACACAATTAATGAGGGATGACATTTGATCCCAACTCTATTGAATCTCACTTAAATTGGGTCCGCAAATAAAAATCCGCAAATATTTGCGGATTTTTTAAATTTTCAAAAAAAATTTTCAAAAATTTCCAAAAAATCACAAACCTTAACAAATCTAATATACAAAGAATTTTGTTGTTTAACATCAAAAGATTGTAATTTTCTAATATTTTGTGCCTCAAAATCCCCAATTAAAATCCATTCTTGTGTTGGATATCTTTCACTTCCCCATAAACGAAAATCTTTTGGATTTGAAGAGAATAATTCAAAATTGGCAATTTCAAAAGAATTGAGCTTTAAAATTAAAAAAATTTATTAACTGAAAAATTGGAAAAAATAAAAAATTTATGGGGATGACATTTCATCCCACAAATTTTTTTCCCAAGGAAAATTTTTTTCCTTTTTTCTCCACAGCCCAAATTCTAAAAACTTCCCCAGTTCATACTCTCCCGTTCATACTAAAAAGCCCAAGAAATAAATTTATAAATCGAATTGGACAGGCCCAGGAAAGGAAAACCCAAAAATCAAACTCTAACAGATGATCAGAAAAGAAAATTAAATGGAGGCTCCCCCAAAAATTAAAAATCATAAGGACGTCATGTCCATCCTAAATCTATATATCCTCTTCCCGAATACCAACAAAAATTTTTTGGATTTCCAAGTAAAAAAAGGAATAGGTGACATTTGATCCCACTCAAAAATGCCCTAAAATTCCCCTAAAATTCATCAGAAAAATTCAGAAAAATTTAAAAAACCTGTATAATCTCACACAATTCAATAATCAAAAATTTATTTTGTGCACGTTCACAAGGATTCCTCATATAATCATCCCTTTCAGGGTCGTTTAATATTGCCCCCTTATTTTCAGCTTCCTCGTTTGAATATAAAACTTTGGCTCCACATTCTTTAGAGGCATAATTTCGTTTTGAATGGGGATATTGTTGGGTGCTTTCTTCTTCTTGTTGGGCTGCTAAAATTGTTGGAGAGGTTGTGGGGGAAGTTGTGGGGGAGGAAGAAACTTCGGGTTGTGCAGAAGTTGACTCTATAGGCGATTCTAGGGATGCCTCTGAAGACGATTTTGTGGAGGATTCAGGAACTTCAGCTTGTTTTTGTGAAATTGTTGAATGACTGAAACATTTGAGAGAGGTTATGAAGCAGAAACGGGGAAGGATTGACATGAGAAAAAAATCGGATCTGGTTTAGAGTCGAGTTTTCAATTTTTTCTTATAGTCGGATTTCGAGTCAGGTCAGTATTTGTGTGACTAAAAGAAGAATCAGAAAAAAAGCCAAGTCGGGTTTCGGATTTCCTCCCAGCCATGGTATAAAATTATGCCTTCTAAAAATTTTGAAGAGGTATAAGCATGGCTTCAATGCTCTCGAGAATGGAATTAAATGTCCGTCTAACCCAGAAATCGAGCGGGTGTTTTCTACTGACCAAAAAAGATAGCAAGACAGAAAAGAGCCGATTGATTCCGAAATTGTGAACAGGCCCATAGCCAGAATTTTTTCGGGAAGGGGGAAGGCTCGTAACCCCCAAAACAATTTAAAAACCTTTTCTCTTCAGATTCCTGTTGCTGCTCAACTTCCTTCTCTTCAGTCTTCCCTTCCTCCAATTTATTGTCTAAAATAAATTTTAAAACAAAAATTCTTGGTACTTGTGTAGTTTACCCCCCATAAGCCTCATCCCTTTTCCTTCTCTTCCTTTTCTTTAGAAGATGACCGCTAGTCCGATTTTTATAGGAGGAAAGAGGGGGCAGAATTTGCGGTCATTTTCCAAGGAAGGGAGGGGCGGGGCTTATGGGGGGTAAACTACACAAATTCCGAATTCCTTAACAAAACTGAAAAATAAACCTCCTTTTATTTCACCAGCCTCATCCTTTTCCAAATTTATTTTAGCCTCTTTTTCCTCTAGATCCTCAACAAAAGAAAACATTCTGCCTCTACTCAACAATAACAAAATTAATAAAATAATTGGGGTTGAAATGAATATATTTTGGTGTCTATCATTGTTGTAGTTGAAATGGAATATTGGCGGCATTTTCTAAAAAAATTTTTAATACACGAAAAAATAAGCCGGACCTCAATTGTAAATACTAAGGGGGTTGGGAAATTCTGGTATTTAATTTGCGGACTAAAAATAAAAATGCGGACAAAAATTGCGGACTAAAGACATGTCCTCAGCTGTAGAGGTAGGGTAATATGCAAGTAAATAAAGGAACGTGACGGCTACTAGAATTGTAGAAAAGCCAAAAAAAAGCCAAATCCCTTGATGCCGTCGAAATGCCAAACTGAGAATGCGGATTTTAGAAAGTTGCGGACAAAAAATAAAAATTGCAGACAAAAGACGTGTCTCGACAACTGAGGAGGTAGGGTGATAGGCAAGTAAGTAGAGGAACGCGCCGGACTAGTAAAACTGTAGAAAAATCAAAGCCACTTGAACTCGTCGAAATTTTAAACTGAAAATGCGGATTTTAGAAAGTTGCGGACAAAAAAAATGTGGACAAAAAGTTGCGGACTATGGGAACATAAAAAGGAACCATGAGGGCGTCTATAAGCGAAAATTGTATATAATAGAGGCTCTAAAACAGCAAATAGAGGAACGTGCCGTGCTCACCAACCACATTCGTAACTTTCCAAAAGTCTGCATACCTTTTTGTCCGCAATTTTCAAAAGTCCGCAAATTTTTGTCCGCAAGTCCAGATTTTTTTTCAGAAGCTAAAACTCATAAAAACGCGAAAAGCCCTCGATTGAGGAGTTTTTTTCGTTTTCCCTTAAAAGTTTGATGGGAAAAATAAAAAAGATTTAATTAAAAGATAAAGCATCAACGAGCAAAATTGGTGCATACAAATATTAACACGTCATATGACGCGTCATGCATAATAAATATGAAAAATAAAAAGATTAAAATTATTGAAAGTAAAATTTTGAGAAAATCAAAGAATGAAAATTATAAACAAGGCTTTCGGTCTTTCTCCGTCCGCAAATTTTTAAAAAAATTAATAAAAATTTAAGAAAAATTTGCGGACAGAACTTGCGGACTTTCAATAGACTTGCGGACAAAAAAATTTTTGCGGACAGAAACCACTGTAGATCCAAATCAACTTGAAAATAATCATTGCTTCAACACGGTTAAATGAAAACAGTGAAAAAACTAGGAAAGAGCCATGGAAGCACTTTAAAAAAAATAAAGATAAAAAATCACAAGAGCTTTACGCGTGATTGACAAGAAGGGAAAAATCATAAGCTAAAAATATTTAAAAAATGAGGTTTAACTGACCATTTTAAATTGTTAAAAAATTTTTAAGATAAAAATATTTATTTTTAAAACACAAAAAATAAGTAAACCTTTCAAATAAAAAAATATTTTAATGATAAATAAAGAGAAAAATGTGTGTTTTTTTTTAAATTTATAAATTAAATCTAAATAGAGTTGTCTGAATTCTTCTACTCGTTAATTGAAAACTCGTCCGCATCAACCTAGGTATCAGTATCGCTGGGCTTAATATTGGCAAAATATGTATGATTGCAAAATTTTGATGAATCCTTTAAAAAGTGAGAAGGAAATAAAGTCTCCGACTTGAAAAGTAAAGCAAAAAACGACCGTTTTGAAGCGAGAGCTAATTTTATTGACAGTATCCAATAATTCTATAAATTGGTGGCACGACTATTGTACAGTGGACAATTGTACAGTATTCAGTGCTTTTTAAAAAGAAATCTAATGTTGCTCTAATAGCAAGAAATATGACCCAAATTATCGAAAACCATATGATCAACACTAAATTTTTTATTTTATTATAAAATTTTCTTGTTTGTTATCTGTTACCTTTAAACATTCATTTCCATTCGCAACAAAATAAAAAATGCACAAACTTTCTTTTTCAATGACAGCTTATAATTTACAAATGATAATTTTAAACGAAAAAATCAATAAAAAAGGATCTTTCCCTTTAATTAACAACTGATAGGCCTTTTTTAATTTTTAAGTCGTCACACCATAAAATTTTTAAATTATTAAAATTATTTTATTTATTATTAAAAAATTTTTTTGATATTTTTAGTTAGGTTGAAGTGCAAAAAGTTAAATTTATAGTAAACACATCAGCGCCGCAGGCAAAAACAAATTTACCCCTTCTTATGCTAATTCTCATCCTCACTTGTCTTTAAAAAATCATAATTTTTAGTTAAAAATCCAAATTATGTATATGTTGACTGAATTTATATTTATTTTTCTTTTATTCTGCTGCTCCTGCTCAATTTCAAAATCAACTTTTGCTGATATTTACGATGGTGTCAGTAATGATGGCGATGATGGTAAGGAATATTTACTTGACTGATAGATACCTCTCATCAAATTTAGATCAAAATTCCAAGGGAAAGGTCAAAAGGTTAGAGCTGTCCAAATTCAAAAATTTTCCAAGTTTCGAGACTAAGACCGAATAAAACCCCAATTATTCGATTTTATATCCGAGTCAAGATGCAAAACTAGAGATAAAACTGGGAGGGTTGCACTGTAATCGAAGTTGATATCTCGAAAATATCGATCCGGTAACCGTGATTTCTGTTCGGAAATCTCGTCCCGATACGATCTCTACTTAAGCCCAAAAATCTTGGACAACTATCTGTCATTACAAAATTGACAAAGATCTAAATTTAAATTTTTATTATAGATATCATTGATTCAGCAATTGATGCAATAATAGTAGCATCGGCGGGAGCTGAAGATATATTAGATTTGGGCAATTTGAACCAAAATACAACAGACTTTATGAAAACGCTCATTCTGGTTGGGGGAATCGTTGCGAAAGAGATTAACCCTAAAGTAAGACGTTTATCAGTTTTAAACAGTTTAACTTGACAATACATTTTCTAGGAAGGTTCCCCAAGTTATAAACAATTGGAAAAATTCAGAACCAGAACTGAAGAAATTTGGTCATTGAGATCCAGAGACAGTAAAATTAGAAACTACCAAATTCACGATGCAATTGCGTTATATTATGATGTAAGCTTTTAATGAATTCGCTGCCAACTACTATTCACATAGGGTTGCCAAATTGGACCGACTCGGACGAATTATCGCGGGCCTAAGATATTTGGCTTGAAAAAACAGTACCGGCCCGACTCGATAAAAATAAGCTTTAAAAAAATTCCTCGACTGTCGGCCCGACTCGAGGACGGCAACCTTACTTCCACAGATTCTTTAATCTTTAAAATACAGTAAATTCTCTATTATGAGGCATGCCGCTCAATTTTTAAAATAAAATTTCAATGCATAACATACAGGCTGGACTTTCTATGAAATGCACCATTGGGTTGAAATTCTTATGTTATAATTAATTCATACACTTAATAATACTCCCTTATCGTTTAGACAGTTGGGAAGAAAGGAAACTTGAGAACACAAACATTAATTATTCCATTATTACTTTATTGGTACTTGTGAGTTATCCCAAACCAGTTTTTGCGGACATATTTTGCGGACTCTTTTGTATACACAGAATGGTCAGTCTTCCTCCTTTCCTCAATTTCACTATATTTCACTATGGAATTATTTAATGAGAGGCAATAAAGAAAGGATTATTTTTAAATATAAACGACCGATTTTTAAATCATGTTTGCCTCATCGAATAATGCCATAGTGAAATATAGTGAAATTGAGGAAAGAGGAAGACTGACCATTCTGTGTATACAAAAGAGTCCGCAAAATACGTCCACAAAAACCGTGACAATCACAGTCTTACCAAATCATGGAACGACCAAAATACGGAATAAACAAAATGTGGACCATTCTGTGCTTTCAGTGCATCTTTTCCGTAATAGTAGTTTATCCCCACCCCTTTTTTACGGAATCCTTGACCATTTTAAGCTGGATTGATACCACAATTGGTTAGATTTGTCAAAAACATGAAGTTGTTCTGGGCCTTAATTTGGTAAGACTGTTAGGGTACGTTTTACGGAGTTTGGTGCTTATCATCCTAGAAAAATATTTCTAAATGACTGAAATATGTAAAAATGAAAAGATTGATCTGTTATTTTCATATTTGATGGCATTGCAGAAAAATAATCCTTTTTTGTTGCCTCTCTTTATTGCCTCTATTAACACAGTGAATAGAGTGAGGAAAATTTGTGAATAGTGAGTGAAATTGAGAAAAGAGTTCACTATGCCATTATTCGATGAGGCAAACATGATTTAAAAATCGGTCGTTTATATTTAAAAATAATCCTTTCTTTATTGCCTCTCATTAAATAATGCCATAGTGAAATAGAGTGAAATTGAGGAAAGGAGGAAGACTGACCACTCTGTGTATACAAAAGAGTCCGCAAAATATGTCTGCAAAAACTGGTTTGGGATAACTCACAAGTACCACTTTATTTTTTAGGAGGTTACTGAACCAATTATGATGTTAAAAAAGCTAACTGATCAAATTCTCAACCCAAACCTTTACAAATCTGAACAAGACATCAAATATTTTAAAATAAAATGCGAGATGTAAGAATTTTATCATTTTAGTGCGGATGTGCTTAATTCTAATTTTTCTATTATAAACTCATAGGGTTTATCGTAGAAGTCTAATTTAGAAAATTTACTTTTAATAGACTTATACCTAGTATTAACTGTGGGCTGTGGGGGGGGGGGTAACTGTGGGGGGGGGGTATTAACTGTGTGTGTGTCTATATCATTAAAAGAGCAAATCGAGCTGAGTCAATAAGTACAATATTGTTTCGCAGGTGAAAATCAAACATGTAAAGATAGGATAATTAAAATCAAATTCGCTTTGTTAAGAAAGGATATTAGGGAAGAAATATTAAGAAAAAAATATTAGTTGAAAAAAATTTAGGGAAGAAGATAATAAATTTAAGTTAATACAAAATTTTTTTCAGATCCCCAATTAAAATTCTAAATGTAAGTAATTAAATTAGTAAATTTTAATAGTATAAGATTGCACACCAACTATGGGACGACTTCCGCCTTCCGCAAAATTCCGCATTTTTTGCACTTGTGAGAATTTCCCCTCTTCCTTGGTGTGCAATCGATTTTATTTAATTACTTTAATAAACTCATTCAGTTTCTACGGACATTCCTTGTTAGATACTGCCCTGATCCAGTCAAACCATCCGAGGCAGAATCATTTTCTCTTAAAAGAGAGTGGTTAGTCCAAGCTTTAACTCGTTTGTCTGTTTACAATAAAGACAATCCGCCTGATGTTGGAGACTATATAATGGGTATGTTTGTGGGCATTACTGTATACTGAAGGGCTTTTTAATTCAATAATACTAGAAAATATTCTTACAAACAACAGTTTATTTTACTAAAATTGGTTAAAAATTCCAAAAAAAAAATTCCCAACGCCCAAAAAATTCCAAAAAGCCGGTACATTAGTGCCGGTTTATAATATAAATAGTTCATACAGGGATCCCATTTAAATATAAAATTTCAGAATTTTCTTCTATTTATGATTCAATTGTTGACATACGTTTGCTCAATATTGAAAATTTAGCTACGTTTTCAAATCAGTATGCAACATATAAAGAGGGATTTAAGGCGTTATTTAAAGAATTACAAAGTTTTATCATTACAAAGCATTACGTCTCTAAAATATTCAGGTAATTTTTAAAAACAGGTCTATTTCAAACGGATCTAATTTTACAAAAACACTAGAAGTTTAAGAAACGTTTCTCAAAACGTATGTCGGTTACTTTGAAAATTTTCAGTAGGTCATCTAAGTACAAATTTATTAATCGCATCATAAAATGATGTTAAGCAGATCTCTCTATATATTGGCTATCCCTCTACTATTCCAATCTTATTAAGCTTAATTATCTGTCAGCAAAAATTAAATAAGAATAATTTTTACTTATTTAATATTTATTAATTTTTAGATGCTTCATGAAGAATTTTGTTCTTGAAATAAATTTTGACAACGTCCAGATAGATGCCTTTGCTGCGCAATTAAAAAACGAAAATATCGATTTGGTAAACTTTTTATTTTAAATACGTATTATCAGAAAACATTAATCACCTTTAGGCAGACTATCCCTTTAATTCCAATGAATAAACATTTCAAAAATTTTCGACAAAAAGTTTAAATTTAAAAATATTTAGTTATTTGCTACATCTATTTGTGCAAAAGTTGTTTTTGGAGATCATGAGAAGTCAATAGAAATATATACAAAGAGCATAATAGATAATGTGAATTATATTACAAATCATAGTGCTTGGTGGCTTAATTCATCCCTAGTAAGTGGATTTAGTTAAATAATTCTGGAGGGATAATAAGAATGCAAGCTTTACAACTTGCAATTCAATTTCACATTTTTAAAATTTTCTTTAATCTGATCCTTTACAATATCGAAAAATTCAGGCCTCATCGTGGCCTAATGTTCATATGGGCATTATCAAGACTCAGATATTAATGCTGTCTCTTACGCCAATATCTACAAAAGACGATAATTTCAAAAAGGCTATTGAGCACTCCATTTCGAAGCTCAAGACAACGGGGCTCAAAAGGTATGCCTTTTAATTATACAACGTCTATGTGAATTTTCTAAAAACCCAAAATAGTCAAGACCAGAAATGCATACCGTAAATTCAAATAAAAACTAATTTAAGTTACAATTATCAAATTGTTATAATAAACAAAACTGATGAGATATATATGGAAGGAGATCCAAATTACTGCTATTTATTGAATAACACTGACGACTTCGACATTTTTCTATCACGATGGTACAACAATAAGACGGAACACAAACGTAAATGGAAAAGTATATATCGGCGTCAAAAAATTTAATTTAGTAAAATTTCAAATTTGACTGAAACCTTCAGTCAGATTTGAAATTTGACGCCAATTTAAATTTTTGCTACCTTTGACACCGATTAACAAATAAAATTATTATTTAGGTGAACTGAATTCACGTCTTGTGCAGCATTATTTATATGGCAAAAACATCACACAAAATTTGCCGGACATAATGATGTAAGTTATTAAATATATTGCTCTCATATAGAAAAACTGAGACTTAAAAACCGTGATAACAGATACTTATGCATGTCCATTTCATACGTCAAATCTCAAAAATATTATTAAAAATTAACTTCAAAACATTTTTTATTTATAGAAAAGTTTACAATGCAGATAATTTAACCGTTGTGGCTGGTGCTATTAAAAAAGAAATGCAAGGGATAATTTCGCCGCAACACTTTCGATGTGGGCTTATACTGCGAACCTTTGCATCATGGCCGCTTATTTCTTGTACAGAAATCATATACAGAAAGTCGAATTATAGACGTGGACTCCTTGACGCTTCTCCCGTTTTTAGTTATAAAAAGCCAGGAGGCATAACTCATGTATGTGAAGACTACAGATTTATTTTTTTCATTTAATTTTTTTACTTGTGTTATTTAATATTTTTCAAAAATTTTGAAGTTTTAATAAATTCATCGGTACTTTATCGAAAAAACAAATTAAAACATATCCTCCTTTTTCCATTTTATCATTTAAAAAAGTAAAAATTGGTGAATCAATCCAAGTAACATTTTTTTCAAAATAAAGTCAAAGTTTTAAAATAGACAGTGAAATCTCTCTATAACGACACCCCTATGAACCGAAATGAGCTGACGTAAAAGGGAGAAACCCCTTTAGTTTTTTCAAAAGGACTAAACCACTTTAGTCGAAATTTGGTTGGCTGACTTAAGAGGGAAGGAGCCCAGGGAAGGAGAGAGATTTAAGGCGATTATGGGAAGGAAGCTGTTTAAAAAAGGGTGTCGTAATAGAGAGATTCAACTGTAATTAAAGATAAAATAAAATAATTGTTGGTTTAACTATAATATAGGCGTAACCAGAAAACTCGAAAATTTTCGAAAAAATTTTTTTCCGAAATTTCGCGATTTTTAAAATACTATCCAATAGGTTTTATGATTACGCCTACAAATTTTTTGTCGATTTAACTTGAAATTTTTTAAAAAACAAATATATATAGGTGTGTTTAAATAATGTCAACAATGGTTTTGTGTATATATTTATTGTTGTGTTTAAATAAACAAGCGGAGAGAGAGGGGATTTTTTCGAGAAAAGGAAATTTGTTAAATTCCAAAATTTTTGTAAAATTTAGACGGAAGAAAAAGCAGATATTTAAATATTTTTATTATTTTTGGGATTGAATTTAGCTTGAAAAAAATTTTTTTTGATTAGACCTACGAGAAGTTCTCAAAAAAAATTATTAAAAAATTGCAAAAAAATTATAAAAAAAAAAGTTTGCCTCAAAAAAAATTTTTTTTGCAAACATCCTACTACCCAAAAAAATCATCAATTAGAAAAAAATTTTCTTTCCTTCTCTTCGCTTGTTTATTTATTTTTATAAAAATATTTATGTGGTTTGGTGTTTTCTCAAAATTTATTTTTGTCGGTTTCAAAATTTTTAAAATAAAATTACATAAAATTGTTCAACTTGAAAAAAAATCGCGTTTAAAAAACCTTTTCAAAAAAGTCATATCATCATTTTCCCCCAAAAGTTTTCCATTTCCCTTCCAAAAAAATTCTTCTATTGACGTTGACCTTTACCTCCAGAACGATTTCCTCCTCCTCCCCCACCAATACGTCCAACACCACGAAGTCCACCAGAAGATAAACCACGTCCGCCTAAAGCCATATTACGCTTTGTTGGATCTATACGACGCCAAACATAACGCATCATTTCACGAAGTTTTGTATTTGTTTCCTTTTAAAAAAATTAAAAAAAAATTTTTTTGTTTAAAAATATTTTTTGAAAAAATTTTTAAGCCATAAAATCAGAAAAAATAAAAATCAGAAATTCTGGTTGACCTATAAACATATCCTGATACCAGAATTCTGGTTTTCTGAACTAATTCTGGTTTTTCATTTTACAAATTTTCCAAAAACAGAGTTTCTGACTCTCAACCTTTGGCTTTATAAGAACCAGAATATTCTAATTCAAGTTTACAACCAGAGACCTTTTCTGATTTGACGACCAGAAATTCTTATTTTATAAACAAGAATTTTTATTTTTTTTAATTTTTCAGAATCAGAATATTCTGATTTAAAAATTAAATTATCCCAAAAAAACCTCTTCCTCCTGTGGTCCATTAAATTGATGTGTCTTCTTCAACTCATGACGCAAATTCATCAAAATTTTTCCTCCTTCATTCTCGCCATCCCAAAAAACTGGCTTGTTAGACTCATCACGGTTTTTACGCCAACCAGTGCCGAAAAACTTGAAGAAAAAATTAATTTTTTTGAAATTTTTTTCCTCAAAAAAACCTTATCCTCCGAAGCTACAGCCAAATAAGTCGTCTTTGTAAGCACAAGAAGATTACATATCCAACGAACTTGGTCAAGTTTTAAACGCTGTCCTTCTTCCCAAATGTCATGTTTAACCTTTAAAATATTAAAAAAATATTTTTTGAATTTTTTTTCAGATTGAAATTCCAATTTTTAAAAACCAGAATTTCCGAAAAAAACCTCTATTCGAATTTTGAGAACCAGAATTATTATTTCTAAAAATCCAGAATTCACGTTCTGAATTCTCAAAATCAGAATCCAAATGTTTTCTAACAGAATTCTTTAGTAAAAACCGAAATTATAGCGTATTAAAACATGAATTCTGGCTTCAGAACCAGGATTCTGATGTCACAAAACCAGGGTTCAGAACCAGAGGTTTCTGATTTTTTAAAACTATAATTCTGATTTTAACTATAATTACTGTTATAAAGTTTCAAAACCAAAAGTATCGAAACAGTATTAAAAATCAGGGTACTACTCTGTTATCACTACTTGTTTTTGCGGACTTTTTTTGCGGACAATTTATTCCATCAGTTAAAAATTTGTTTGTCTAACATTTGTCCGTAAAACAGGTAGGTATAACGGAGTAGTACCAGAATCAAAATTATTTTTGATTTTTAAAAATAATTCTGAATTTTTCATTAAAAATCAAAATTAACAAAAATTATAAACCTCATCCCAAACTTTGCTGTCAAACTTTTGAATATTCTTAACAGCTTCTTCAGCAGTCTGAACATTTGGTGCTTGCATCAATTTCTTCTTACATTCCTCATCCCCAAACTTTTCAGCCATTTTATACCAATAAAAACGCTCAGCAGATTTATGTTCAATACCCTCCTTGTCTCTAATAGTAACTTCAAAACGAAGACTTAATGGGTCTGAAAATTGAAATGGGAGATAAAAATTAGAAAAATAAATGGGAAAATAAATTTGAAAATTGACTCCCTTTATCTCAAAACCAAAAGAAAAATCAGAAATCAAGGAGACAAAAATAAGCCTCAAAACAATAGAAAAGGGAGATATAGTTGGGATCTCTCTTACAGGTGCTCAAAAATTAAGCTTAGGGAGAAAGCGCAGATCCTGCGACCATCTAGCAGCTATTAGCCCCCTTGACAACGTCCAGATAGATGCCTTTGCTGCGCAATTAAAAAACGAAAATATCGATTTGGTAAACTTTTTATTTTAAATACGTATTATCAGAAAACATTAATCACCTTTAGGCAGACTATCCCTTTAATTCCAATGAATAAACATTTCAAAAATTTTCGACAAAAAGTTTAAATTTAAAAATATTTAGTTATTTGCTACATCTATTTGTGCAAAAGTTGTTTTTGGAGATCATGAGAAGTCAATAGAAATATATACAAAGAGCATAATAGATAATGTGAATTATATTACAAATCATAGTGCTTGGTGGCTTAATTCATCCCTAGTAAGTGGATTTAGTTAAATAATTCTGGAGGGATAATAAGAATGCAAGCTTTACAACTTGCAATTCAATTTCACATTTTTAAAATTTTCTTTAATCTGATCCTTTACAATATCGAAAAATTCAGGCCTCATCGTGGCCTAATGTTCATATGGGCATTATCAAGACTCAGATATTAATGCTGTCTCTTACGCCAATATCTACAAAAGACGATAATTTCAAAAAGGCTATTGAGCACTCCATTTCGAAGCTCAAGACAACGGGGCTCAAAAGGTATGCCTTTTAATTATACAACGTCTATGTGAATTTTCTAAAAACCCAAAATAGTCAAGACCAGAAATGCATACCGTAAATTCAAATAAAAACTAATTTAAGTTACAATTATCAAATTGTTATAATAAACAAAACTGATGAGATATATATGGAAGGAGATCCAAATTACTGCTATTTATTGAATAACACTGACGACTTCGACATTTTTCTATCACGATGGTACAACAATAAGACGGAACACAAACGTAAATGGAAAAGTATATATCGGCGTCAAAAAATTTAATTTAGTAAAATTTCAAATTTGACTGAAACCTTCAGTCAGATTTGAAATTTGACGCCAATTTAAATTTTTGCTACCTTTGACACCGATTAACAAATAAAATTATTATTTAGGTGAACTGAATTCACGTCTTGTGCAGCATTATTTATATGGCAAAAACATCACACAAAATTTGCCGGACATAATGATGTAAGTTATTAAATATATTGCTCTCATATAGAAAAACTGAGACTTAAAAACCGTGATAACAGATACTTATGCATGTCCATTTCATACGTCAAATCTCAAAAATATTATTAAAAATTAACTTCAAAACATTTTTTATTTATAGAAAAGTTTACAATGCAGATAATTTAACCGTTGTGGCTGGTGCTATTAAAAAAGAAATGCAAGGGATAATTTCGCCGCAACACTTTCGATGTGGGCTTATACTGCGAACCTTTGCATCATGGCCGCTTATTTCTTGTACAGAAATCATATACAGAAAGTCGAATTATAGACGTGGACTCCTTGACGCTTCTCCCGTTTTTAGTTATAAAAAGCCAGGAGGCATAACTCATGTATGTGAAGACTACAGATTTATTTTTTTCATTTAATTTTTTTACTTGTGTTATTTAATATTTTTCAAAAATTTTGAAGTTTTAATAAATTCATCGGTACTTTATCGAAAAAACAAATTAAAACATATCCTCCTTTTTCCATTTTATCATTTAAAAAAGTAAAAATTGGTGAATCAATCCAAGTAACATTTTTTTCAAAATAAAGTCAAAGTTTTAAAATAGACAGTGAAATCTCTCTATAACGACACCCCTATGAACCGAAATGAGCTGACGTAAAAGGGAGAAACCCCTTTAGTTTTTTCAAAAGGACTAAACCACTTTAGTCGAAATTTGGTTGGCTGACTTAAGAGGGAAGGAGCCCAGGGAAGGAGAGAGATTTAAGGCGATTATGGGAAGGAAGCTGTTTAAAAAAGGGTGTCGTAATAGAGAGATTCAACTGTAATTAAAGATAAAATAAAATAATTGTTGGTTTAACTATAATATAGGCGTAACCAGAAAACTCGAAAATTTTCGAAAAAATTTTTTTCCGAAATTTCGCGATTTTTAAAATACTATCCAATAGGTTTTATGATTACGCCTACAAATTTTTTGTCGATTTAACTTGAAATTTTTTAAAAAACAAATATATATAGGTGTGTTTAAATAATGTCAACAATGGTTTTGTGTATATATTTATTGTTGTGTTTAAATAAACAAGCGGAGAGAGAGGGGATTTTTTCGAGAAAAGGAAATTTGTTAAATTCCAAAATTTTTGTAAAATTTAGACGGAAGAAAAAGCAGATATTTAAATATTTTTATTATTTTTGGGATTGAATTTAGCTTGAAAAAAATTTTTTTTGATTAGACCTACGAGAAGTTCTCAAAAAAAATTATTAAAAAATTGCAAAAAAATTATAAAAAAAAAAGTTTGCCTCAAAAAAAATTTTTTTTGCAAACATCCTACTACCCAAAAAAATCATCAATTAGAAAAAAATTTTCTTTCCTTCTCTTCGCTTGTTTATTTATTTTTATAAAAATATTTATGTGGTTTGGTGTTTTCTCAAAATTTATTTTTGTCGGTTTCAAAATTTTTAAAATAAAATTACATAAAATTGTTCAACTTGAAAAAAAATCGCGTTTAAAAAACCTTTTCAAAAAAGTCATATCATCATTTTCCCCCAAAAGTTTTCCATTTCCCTTCCAAAAAAATTCTTCTATTGACGTTGACCTTTACCTCCAGAACGATTTCCTCCTCCTCCCCCACCAATACGTCCAACACCACGAAGTCCACCAGAAGATAAACCACGTCCGCCTAAAGCCATATTACGCTTTGTTGGATCTATACGACGCCAAACATAACGCATCATTTCACGAAGTTTTGTATTTGTTTCCTTTTAAAAAAATTAAAAAAAAATTTTTTTGTTTAAAAATATTTTTTGAAAAAATTTTTAAGCCATAAAATCAGAAAAAATAAAAATCAGAAATTCTGGTTGACCTATAAACATATCCTGATACCAGAATTCTGGTTTTCTGAACTAATTCTGGTTTTTCATTTTACAAATTTTCCAAAAACAGAGTTTCTGACTCTCAACCTTTGGCTTTATAAGAACCAGAATATTCTAATTCAAGTTTACAACCAGAGACCTTTTCTGATTTGACGACCAGAAATTCTTATTTTATAAACAAGAATTTTTATTTTTTTTAATTTTTCAGAATCAGAATATTCTGATTTAAAAATTAAATTATCCCAAAAAAACCTCTTCCTCCTGTGGTCCATTAAATTGATGTGTCTTCTTCAACTCATGACGCAAATTCATCAAAATTTTTCCTCCTTCATTCTCGCCATCCCAAAAAACTGGCTTGTTAGACTCATCACGGTTTTTACGCCAACCAGTGCCGAAAAACTTGAAGAAAAAATTAATTTTTTTGAAATTTTTTTCCTCAAAAAAACCTTATCCTCCGAAGCTACAGCCAAATAAGTCGTCTTTGTAAGCACAAGAAGATTACATATCCAACGAACTTGGTCAAGTTTTAAACGCTGTCCTTCTTCCCAAATGTCATGTTTAACCTTTAAAATATTAAAAAAATATTTTTTGAATTTTTTTTCAGATTGAAATTCCAATTTTTAAAAACCAGAATTTCCGAAAAAAACCTCTATTCGAATTTTGAGAACCAGAATTATTATTTCTAAAAATCCAGAATTCACGTTCTGAATTCTCAAAATCAGAATCCAAATGTTTTCTAACAGAATTCTTTAGTAAAAACCGAAATTATAGCGTATTAAAACATGAATTCTGGCTTCAGAACCAGGATTCTGATGTCACAAAACCAGGGTTCAGAACCAGAGGTTTCTGATTTTTTAAAACTATAATTCTGATTTTAACTATAATTACTGTTATAAAGTTTCAAAACCAAAAGTATCGAAACAGTATTAAAAATCAGGGTACTACTCTGTTATCACTACTTGTTTTTGCGGACTTTTTTTGCGGACAATTTATTCCATCAGTTAAAAATTTGTTTGTCTAACATTTGTCCGTAAAACAGGTAGGTATAACGGAGTAGTACCAGAATCAAAATTATTTTTGATTTTTAAAAATAATTCTGAATTTTTCATTAAAAATCAAAATTAACAAAAATTATAAACCTCATCCCAAACTTTGCTGTCAAACTTTTGAATATTCTTAACAGCTTCTTCAGCAGTCTGAACATTTGGTGCTTGCATCAATTTCTTCTTACATTCCTCATCCCCAAACTTTTCAGCCATTTTATACCAATAAAAACGCTCAGCAGATTTATGTTCAATACCCTCCTTGTCTCTAATAGTAACTTCAAAACGAAGACTTAATGGGTCTGAAAATTGAAATGGGAGATAAAAATTAGAAAAATAAATGGGAAAATAAATTTGAAAATTGACTCCCTTTATCTCAAAACCAAAAGAAAAATCAGAAATCAAGGAGACAAAAATAAGCCTCAAAACAATAGAAAAGGGAGATATAGTTGGGATCTCTCTTACAGGTGCTCAAAAATTAAGCTTAGGGAGAAAGCGCAGATCCTGCGACCATCTAGCAGCTATTAGCCCCTACCGACATGGGCTACCTAGGTTACTTTTACCCCTAAACCCAAACCTTGCCTGATTCCTAAAGCAAGCCTAATTCCCCCCTTAAACTTAGAAAAAATTTTAAAAAAGTAACCGTGTATTCCTCCAATCAAATAAAAGTCTCGATTAAGATCGTCATAGTCATATTCAGATTCTGGAGCTCGCCCATCGTCAACATCAACAAGCTTTTCATTTGTCAATTTGCCAACTTTCTCATTTAAAGTTTTGATTTTAAGCTTCATACGGCCATTTTCAAGCTTTAAAAGTTGTTTGATTAAAAAAATAACTTAAGCAGATTTTCATCATCTATAAAAAGGGTCTTATTACCCGATACAAAGGTTGCTAGGTGTCCAACCTAAAAACGGTCGAGAACGGACTCATTCGATAGAGAATGTGCCCTTTCTAGCCAGGATTTTGAGGCGTTTTTGCCCGTTTTTTGATCTGGCCAAGATATGGCCCCCAAAGTCACCTAGAAAGGGCACATTTTCTCGGCACATTCTCTATCGAATGAGCCCGGTCCCGGTCTCGACCGTTTTTAGGTCTATTAAAAAGTCGAAAACTATGTGCTGTGTTTCTAAAAGGCCTCACCCAACCAAAAAACTTTTTTTGAAAGTTCTGGAGATGATCCCAATGCAAAAAATTTTAAAAAGTATCCAAAAATGAGTGTACATTTTTAAGTCCAACCCAAACCCATAAAAAATAAAAAAATTAACCTTCAACTTGCGAATAGCCTTGCGCAAACTTTCCTGAAAAAATACAATTTTAACATAAAAATAATAAACTAAAATAAACCTTTTCGTTCTCAAGTAAGATGACTGCATTACGAACCAGCATAGCATCTTGCTTGATTATTGCAAGCTGAAAAAAAATATTGAAAATGATTTAAAAAATTTCGAATATTCCCTTTTTAAACGAGAGTAAGGGAGAGGTAAAAAAGTTTAGCACGGGCAGGCAGAACCTACAACCTCATATCATTAATTGCCCAGCGTCCTAACTCAACACGTACCAGGTAGGCGCTCTATCGAATGATGTGAGTTATCTGAGTTTTGTTTTCAACAACCCTTTTTTAATAAACAAAGCCTAGCTAAAGCGGACTTCTTCCTTACACTATAAGGTAAATATCAAAAAGAGGAGATAAATTAAAGGAGCAGTTTGTGGTCCACAAATTGAACTAAAATTTTTATCTCCCCAACCCCTTTTCAAAAATTGCCACTAAAATATATTTTTTAATTTCAACCTCGTTTTGGATGTTCACATTTACCGCCATACTTAAATCAAATTTTTAAAATTTTCAATTTAAATTTGTGTGTAAAATTTCCTGAAAAAAAAGAAAAATATTAAAATAGAATAAAAATTGTTTTCCACTACCAAACAAAGGAAGAATTTACAATTTCCCATCGAACGATTATAAAAATCGATTTATTCTTTTTTTTGTAAAAAAAATTATTTAATAACTCATTCTGTTGTGGCATTGAAAAAGAGAAAAAAATTTTTTTAATTAGCTAGAAATGACATTTCGTCCCAAAAATCAACCAAGTGACATTTTGTCCCAAAATCAACTGAGTGACATTTGGTCCCACAATCGATTAAATTACATTTTCCCCAAAATCAAAATTTTCTACATCCCCATAATGCTTACTAATTCGGCAATAAATCCCCCTTCCTTCCCCCATCACTTTATCCAAACTTGTATAGTTTGGTGTAGTTGGATAGTTCCCATTTTTTCACACTAGAGGGGTCGAAGGTTCGAACCCTTTTGGTGGAAAACAATTTTAATTTTCACAAAAAATAAATTTTAAAATTAAAAAACAATAAAAAATGAACAGAAAAATTTTTTTTTGGTCAAAAAACCAAATTACATAAAATTAAAAAAAATAAAATTAATTAACTTTTTATTAGTCAAGCACTTTTTTAGTTTTTTTCTTTTTTTAGCAAATTAAAAAACAAAAAAAAAGAAAAAAAATTTTTAACAAAAAAGGAGTATATAATTAATGCAAAATTAGTTTTGTGCAATAATTAATTTCAAAAATATAGAATTCGAGGATATATAATTTATTAAATATAATTAAGGTTGCGTCAAAAAATTTTCGATTTTTGCGGACAAAAACTTGCGGACAAATAAACACTCTTATTTTTCCTTAGCATTCAGACTCACTGGGGCATTTATAAAGTCTTTTCACATCTTAAATTTTTAATAAACCCAAAAAATTTAACAATTCATTAAATTGTCAAAAAAATTTGCGGATAAAATTTTTGCGGACAACTTTTTGCGGACAAAAAAAATTGCGGATAATCAATACCCTCATCTTTCCCCCACCCACAAACCTCATCTTTCCCCCACTCTTTTCACTTTTTAAAATAAATCCAAGGTTCGTTTAATTTCTATGGAGAACCATATAACAACTTAATTTGTCCCTAAAAATATTCATGACACAACCCCTTCAAATAATTTGGAAAAAAAATTTTTTGTGGACAAAAATTAAAAAAGTCAAAAAATTCCAATCTCCTAAAAAAACTTTCCTCAAAAAAATAATAAACCTTTTCCAAAAATTCTTTCAATCAGCCTTTTTAGTTTTCAACAAACTCGAATCTTCTCCTTCTCCTCCACCACCTTCTTCTTCCCCATCACTAACTTCACGAATATCATCAACACCATTATTCACCGATTTAATTGCAATTTTAAGTAAAATATAAGTCCAAAAGAAGTGAAGAATTAGCAGAAAGCACAAAATTAAGAGGAAAACACGTGGAATAATTGGTCGTTGTAATAAATTTCCCCATCTGTGACAATTTAAAAAATTAATTAAAAATTGAAAAAATTTAAATTCGATAGACTCATTTCGGTCAAAAGTTCAAACCCGAAAAAACATTGAACATCACTTCAAACCGTTAGATCCCCAAAAATATTTTTATAAACCAGTGGAATCGAAAAAAATTTAAATTAAGGTTTGGTCAACATTTTCGTTTTGGTCAACCTTTTAAAAAACAACAAAAAATCATAGAGTATCAATTCGTAGCCTTGAACATCCCAAAATTATTTTTTTTAATTTCTTAAAAATCCAAAAAAATTCAAATTAGGTCAAGAATCATTTAGAGCAAAATTTAGAATATCAACCCCAAACCTTAAACCCCATAAATATTTTTTTAAAAATTCCTAAAAAAATACAAACCGATAAGATTCCTGTATTAATGTTGGTCCATCAAAAATCATACACCGAAGCATTACAAATGGAAAATAAAAAAGTCGAGTTGATATCCAAACAAACATAAAAACACTAAAGTCAATGGTTACAGCTTTGTCCCAACCAGCATAGCGAAATAGTTTTCCAAGTTCTCTAAAAAGAATTTTTAGTAAAAATAAAAAATGGTCTAAATTGGGATTCTTTATCGGTGCCATGATATCCAACGCGTCTGGTTTATTGTTAGCTCTATGAGGCTGGTTATTAGACTCAAAAAAATTCACCGGACTTATGTCATTGGACTTATAAAAGTTCAATGAACTAATAAAGGTTCATTGGTCTCATAAACCAACCCAGAGCTAATCTAACAAGGTTCCTAAAGGGTTTTAAGCGATTGATCAGAAACAGAACTTGACAGCTTTGGAAAAAACTGATAAAAGACTTGGGACGAATAAGACACTCAATCAGACAAAACATAAAAACCCAGAAAAGAAAATCCCAAAAAATTTTAAAAAACCCTACAAGAAAATATCCGCACAGTCATGGATCAGAAGAATCATGGATCCAAATCGTACAAAATTTACGGTGAAACTCATAGCCAATAAAATAATTGTAGCCATATGGTGCAAAGCCATTTCAATGTGATCTGATCTTTTTACATCAAAAGTCAAAATGCTTAAAATTTGGGAAATCTAAAGATATGAAAAAGATAGTAAAATAAACCTGAATATTAATGACCAATAAAATCCAGTTTGAATGACATAATACCACCAGACGGGGCTGAAAAGGATAAAAATTTAGAACGAATATAAGAAAAAGTTAGATATTTCAAATGGAAGCAGAACAGTCATCGCGAGCCAAGTATACGTTAAAGAACCTTCCACTCCCAAAAAATTTTCCTTGTCCATGTGACTGACTTGCCCCAACCTTTATAGGCCTAGTTATAGGCTCTACTATAATGCGTTAGATTTGACTATACTCAATGTCAGGATAGGATGACAAAATTTATTTTAAAAGAGTTGACGATTCTTGGACCTTCGGATATCCAGAACCGAACCAAAGTATCTTAAGTTTGCTTCAGAACCGATAACCCCCTTGAACCCCCGCGAAAAAAATAATGGCTACGGCGATGCCTAAGACTCCCAAAAAAATTAGCATTCAAAGAAAAATACTAGAAAAAATATACGTTGGCAAATGATGATTAGGCCAATTCCTAAAGCTTTCAGCAATAAAAGTAAATTGTGGTTGATCACGAAGAATGTAAAAACCAGCAATACAAATACAAGAATAATAAGTAAAACGCCATGCAGTCTCAGAAACCCGTTTAAATTTGCTACGACCGGCAAAACCAAAAAATAAATGCGAGTGGATTCGTTGTAGAAGAGTACCCTGTAAATTATGTAAAAAATGGCATGAACTCCACAATCATGTAAGTCAATTGACGAGAACCCCAAAAGTTAATTAAGCCTAGGTGGACCGGTAATATTGAAGAGTATGGGCCCCATTTTTTCCTCCCTATTTTTCCCCCTATATTTTTACAAAATGGTCAGACTTTTTCCTTCCTTCCATCCAACTTGCCTTTATAATTTTTGCCTACAACCAAACAAAAAGGATTATTTTTTGGTATTTTATTCCCCGTTTTAATAGAGAAAACGAGTCTTCTCAAAACTCATACTTGTTAAATACCAAAAAATAATCCTTTTTCTTTGTTTCAAGGCAAAAATTAGAAAGGCAAGTTGGATGGAAGGAAGGAAAAAGTCTGACCATTTTAAAAAGATAGGGGGAAAAATAGGGAGGAAAAAATGGGGCCCATACTCTTCAATATTACCGGTGGACCTTTCTAGCTTTAGTGGACTTTGTAATTCGAGGTCTTAAATTTGAAACAATCAACGAATCAGCCAACCTAAGCCGAATAACGACAATGATCCTTAAAAAAATTGGGTACAAGAAAAAAGCCAGATATCCGAAAAATACCTGGACAAAGTAAAAAACTCAGACCAGGTCCCATACCCAACTCGACCTCGAATTATAGTCCTTAAATTGAGCGAACAACATACAGTGGGGTGCAGAAGTAATGACTCATGGGTCGCGCAAAGTAATTTAGTACTATAACTTTTTAGGAAATGGTCCAAATGAAACTGATAATGGATGAAAATATTCCTCAAGGTGTCAGCTTTAAATATATATAAAACTTGGCTAAAATTAATTTCAATTGTGAAAGTTAAAAATTTTCAAACGAGACCACCTCAATTTTAGCCGGTGCAAAAGTAATAACTCAAAATTTTATCGAATCATATCTCTGACTAGTTTTCATCCATTATCAGTTTCATTTGGACAATTTCCTAAAAAGTTATAGTACTAAATTACTTTGCGCGACCCATGAGTCATTACTTTTGCACCCCACTGTATATACCCGTAGTATAAGGGCAGCATGTTGGATTTTGATTGACTGTCGTCTCCCTATTAGATAGACCAACGTCGTACTAAAGCCTATCCATATTTATAACAGTAAAACCATAAAACCCTCCAAAAGCAAACCTTTTTATTATCCATCCAACCAGAAAGATAGCCAACAGGAACAAAAATAAAAGCTTCAACCAATATTCTCAACAAAGTAATTAAAATCCCAATAAGCAAAGTATAGCCAAATTCATGAAATTGAGGGTATTGGATTCCATTTTTTGAACGTAAATCTGACCAAGTAACATTCTCGGGTAACCAAAATTGTTCAGACCAAAACCAGTTTAGCGAGTTGAGATTACTCATTTTTTAGGCAAAAAGCACCTCCCTTCCTAGAAGAAAAAAAAATTGAAATTTTGAAAAATGAGCGTTTATTAAAAAAAAAGGAACACGCCCAAGTAGGCGCGCGGCCATAACGGCGCAAAGCCATAATTTGCTGGAAAAGTTCCGGCCCTTTCAATTTTGATACCAACCTCTCTAGCTCGATGAGAGGAATCGTTTAATACTAAATTTGGTAAGATTTGGTGAGTTTGAAGCAAATTATGGCTTTGCGCCGTTATGGCCGCGCGCCGATTTGGGAAAATAATTAAGAAAATCAACGAGACTCTAGAGGACCTTTTAGAAATAAGGAAGAGAAAAAGAAATAGTACATAGAGAAAAAGAGGGAGAAATAGAAAAAAAATTATTGATTTGATGGCGCTTCTCTTTTCGCGACTAAACGGCGTATTTTGGGAAAAGAGAGTGGTACATATCCGCGACTAAACAGGACAATCAGTTAGAAACTACTGCGAATAAATGGGGCGTTTATGAAAAGAGTGTGGAGATTAGACAAAAGAGAAAACGATTATTTCCAGAATAGACATTTTGCCAATTCCATATTTTGCCAATAAGAGTAAAACTTTCCATTCTGTCAACAATGCTTGATGACAAAAAGAGAATTTTTACACTTGTTGGCGAAATGTGAGTTTGGCCAGATATGTTAAATTGTATATTTTTTCTTTTGAGTCTGCAACAAATTTTTGAATTGCTTGCGGCTAGTTGGACTCAGTCTCAAGAATTTTTTGAATTTTAAATTTTGTTTTCAATTTTTTTATTTTTTGTTTTAGCTTCGGTTTTTCCTTATTTTTTAGATTTTTTTATTGCCTCAGATTATTTATTTATTGAATATGGACAAGGAATTGAAGGAGGTTAACGAACAAATTTCTAAATGTGAGTTAATTTCTTTAAAGAAGATTAAAGGGAGATTGATCTTCTTTGAATTTGGAGGGGTTTTTCTATTATGTTATACCTAGTAAGGATCCAAATTCTAAAATTGCTCTGGGTTTGAGCTGGACTGATTTTCGCTCGATTTATCTTAGGGTGGGTTGGAGTGTGTAACTTGTGCCAGCCGACCATGCTTTGGTTCAGCTGATCTAACTACACTAGTCCTCTGTACAAGAAAGACTCATCAAGCTTGGTAAATTCATTGGACGTGGCTCTAGGGGCAACAAAAACATGGGTATTGGCCCAAACTTCGCCCAACCTTCCTTTGACTCCAGCCTAGATTTACAGTCATAATCTTGCCCAGTCCCCAATTTAATTTAAACTTTTTTTAGTAACGAATGAAGTCGCTAAAGATTTTGAGATGAAATATCGTGATTGTATACCCGATTTTCTGGTGCTAGCTGATTGTCAGGACAAAATCAAGAAATCGATTGATTATGGAGATGAACAGCTTAAATTAATTGAAGATCAAATATCTATTGTTGAGAAGACTTTGGATATCTCAAAGGTTTGGAATTTTTGTTTAAATGAACTCGATGAGGTAACTGTTCCCCTTTAGAACATGACAAGCTTAAGAACAGGGATGTCATAAGGCACCCGATACGTGATATCCGAGGAATTTTCTTAAAGCCAACCGATACCCGGACGGTTTTATTGGTCCAAAATTTCGTTCTGAAGGAAATTTTGAACCCGACACGACTTTGTTTCTCAACCCGTTACATCCATGCTTAAGAGTCTTGTCCTGAAAAAGAGCTGAAAGTGCCTATTTTCCCGTTTTTTACCTGCTGCAGAGTTTTTCTACTTTTACCTTACAATTAGGATAAATCTGACAGCACCATTATGTACATATTAAGGGACCCACAGCCTCCTTTGTGAGGGAGAAGACCAAATAAGTACCCGAAAACTCTGTATTATGGAGAAAAACTGGAAAAATAGGCAATTTTCATTTCTTTTTACGGACCAGTACTCTTAAGGATTACCCCTCTATCAAATTTAATTTCACAGAATGATTGTCCTGATGCCAAGAAGAACATTATCGAAGATTTTCTCAAAAGATTGGCAACTCTTAGCGAAATTGAGAAGTGTCTGACTGCTCTTTCTTTGCTTCCTGATAGTTTGGAAGTTGATGTTTTGGCAAATGTTCGGATGATTTTGCGGCTGGATGAACTCACAAAGGCATTGGAATCGGTATTTTTTAGAGGTTTTTGGGATTTTAATGGAAAGGTGGGAGCCGGGACGCGCCCGAATAGGCACTGTTAATCAGCAGGTCTCTATGTGTACACCCCTTGGGGTTGGAAAAAGATCGTTCCAATATTGGGTTATCGCCTATGTAATCCATTATCGGTTAGATAATCCAACAATAGCCCTATTAAGGCGTTTTTCATCCCCAAGGGCTTACATCAGGGGTGTCGGCAAATGAAAAAAATTTTTTTCAGCCGCAATCCGCAAGTCCAAAAACCACGCAATTTACGCAATCCGCAATTTCGGACATTATTGTTTTACATCCTCCGTCGACAGTCTGCCTTAATTTTAATAAACGTACTATAAATCGGGTTAACTCTAAAACACTGGTCCTGTAAGATTGATAAAATCTCCAAAATTATAGACCAAAAACATTTTAAAATTAGGAGACAACAAATATGGAAGCTGTAAATGAACGTATTTTGCCTTTACTTTCCATGGAAATTCAAACAAGGAAGACGGAAATAATTCATCAATTGGACGAGTTTTTCAAATCTTTTCTCAAATTTGAAGACAAAAATCGTGTTTTGCCAGCAACTATGCTTATGAGCATTTATTGTCCGAAAACAAATGCTGCGAGTGATGTAAGGAATGTGTTGGATTAGAACTTTTTTTGGGCATTTCTGTGATGTCTAGTAGAAATAACTAAGGGTCTAAGGAAGTAAGGACCAAATTCAGAGCACAATCGAAGGCAGGCTCGAAACCAGCCAGCATTTTTTCGAGAGGGGGGTGGGGGTCCGGGTATGAAGGAGCATCTATATTTTCGAATTTTTTCGCCCAACCTCAGAGAAACCTACCAATATCTTTACGGATTTTGTTAGGTTTACAAAATTTTTACGGACTTTAAAAAATTTTTGGGGCTCATATGATTTTTTGAATTTTTTTTATTCATCTACTAGTTTAGTTAGTCTAGCCATTCTATCTTTAAAAATTTAATTTTTAATTTTTTAAAGAATTTTTCTGCAATGCTATTATTGAACACATTTTCTGCACATTTGGATTCCTTTGTTGATTCTGTTTGGGAACAATTTTGTATGAAATTAATTTATTCTGATGAGAAAATAGACCAAATCCTTAAAATTACAAAAGACAAATTTTTTGAACATTCAATGAATTTTGAAGTGAAAAAAGATGTTGTGACTACAAAGAAGCCTGATCCTAAGAATGTTTTTAGGTTTGATTTTTTTGAGATAATTTTTTATATATTTAGGGAGAAAATAATTTGAGGGAGAGTTTGTGAGCAATTTTGTGCTTGGGCGCAAGATGATTGGACATCTAAACGTGGGTTAGAAGCCGGTTTTAGGATTATTTTCTAAACAGCTTTTATTCCCCTTTTTTCTGAACAGCTCTCCCTTCTTTCCTCACAGACTTCCTTCTCTTGTTTCCGAACAGTTTTCCTTCTCCTTCACGATAAATTTCCGTGCCGATACCTGAATGTGGGTGGTTTAGATTCTGGTTAATAGGCTTTTCTCTATGTAGGGTTTTCCTCCCTTGGAAAATTTTTTTTCTTTTTGACCATTACTGGAAAGACTCTTTTCTTATTGTGGGATGATTCTTCTCGAGGTTTCTTTTAAAAAAGCATGGCCTTTCTCCTCCCTAATATCCTTACTTCCCCAGATTTCCGCCTTAAACGTTGATCTTTGACTTTTTTTTTCTAAATGTGCTTTTGATCCTGAATTATTTTTTAATTTCAATTCTTTTTTTCAGTTCACTTACAACATTTTTTGAAAGTCTTTACCAAGCTTTGGGGAAAATTCGTATTGAAGGACGTCCATTCACCGAATTTTTTGGTGATTGTATTTGTGTTCGTTTAATCTCTGCACTTGAAAAAGGCTGTCTAAATCCAGCAATTCCATTCGATAAGGATAAGGCAACTATTGTTTATGGTGAACTTAATACTCTTATTACAGAGTTTCTCCAGTTTATGAAGGTTTTTTTTTAATTTTTTAAAAATAGATTTTTGAGTTTTAATGGCCCTGGTACTTTTTTTTCCACACCTGAAAATCCGCAAATTTTATTTTCAAATTATTTTTATCAAAAAAAATTTTTTGTTGATTTCTTTCTTTTCCCTTGCATATGCAATCCTTTTTTTGACAATATTATTTGCTTGACTTGCGGATAAAATTTGCTGACTTGAGAATTTGCAAGTTTTATTAGCAAATCTTTTCTAGGAAAAATATTTTCGATTTGATTTTTCATTTAAATATGATCTGTTGACAAAATTATTAATAAAACTTGAGGATTTTGAATTAAATTTTCTCTTAGTTTTTTGCACCACTTTTTTAGTTCCCTCAAAATTTGCTATCCCAAAAGAAATTTTTTATTTTTTAAGGACAAGGCTTTCTTTACTCCATCAGCAGATGTTTTGTTTGAAAATTTCTTCAATAGTTTTGATAGAATTACAATTGATCGGCGTTGTCATCATTATATAACTACAGCAAGAGAATTAATTAAGCAGCCTTATGTTGATTTAATTGAGGTTTTTATTTTTTATGCTTGGGCTCTTTTTAAGTATTTGGGAGTAAATTAGGGAAACTAATTGAACCTATGACCTCTTGTGACCGAACCTGTAACCTTTCTCGCTTTGCTATCGAAGTAGTGCCACTTATTTATTTTCTGTATTAGGGAAAGTCGGGTTGAGAATAAAACTGGGTCGAATCCTCGGATTGAGTTTCTCAGTGTTTCTTCTGATCGGATTTCGAATAAAATAAAGTCTTTGGTCGGTAACCCATTCCTTGGCTCCTTGCTAGTTTGTTGAGTCTTCCCGTACTGGATAGCTTGGACTGGCTTTTTTTAATTAAAGATTTGGCTCGTTTCCTTAAAAATATTTTTATAATATTTTTTCAGGTGGGCTCTTCCACTGATGATTCTGAAGAGGGAGCAGCTGAGATCGTGGCAAAAATGAATGAGCGTCTTAAAATCACATCTGAACAACCTCATCAATCTAAAGATGTACATTGGGATAAGGACCATACAAAAATTTATCAATTTCATAAATGCAAAATTAGGTTAATTTTTTTAAATTTTGATAACAAATTGAAGTTGTCACGTCTTTAAGTACTCATTTTGTGAAGATGGGGTGGGGGGTCCTTTACTAGAAAATCTAACTTTAAACTAGGAGATGTATGTCCCGTTGGAGTCTTCCGAGGCACTTGTCTGGTCTATGTGTCCAATAAAAAGCTATGTGGTTAATGACGCTTTATGAAGCTGTTATTTGACTCATAAAAGTTTACTTATAAACTAGATCAGAGCCAGTCCTTAACACGATTCTTAAAAGCTTATAAAATCGTATCTTAAGTTAAGAGGGATTTCATTCTTTAGGGTTATCTTACATTGTAGTTCACTTGTAAAATGTTAGAAACAAAATTTTTTTTTCAATTTTCAGTGTGTCAACCTTTGATTTGGTCAATCTTGTAATAGAAATTTTAAAATCAGCATCAGATTCTGCCACAGATCCAGAAGCTTGTCGTTTGGTTAATACGGCTCGAAATGTTTTGGATATGTTTGTTAATACTGCTGCAGATTATCATATGAAAGCTTTAACTTCTGTTCCTCAAATTGCTGGTTAGTTTTAAAAACCTTCAAATCTTTCGGGGTGTCTTCTTTTTTAATCATTCGAAATAGGAGTGAACTGCCCATTTTTGGTGTTATTTTTGCGGACTTTTTATATAAATATTTCCATTCTTTTTCTATAATTTGTGATAATTTCCTCCATTGTTAGCAGGCCCTTACCAGGATTCTTTTCGGGTGGCAAAATTTTTTGTGCCGAATTTTTGGCGGTGAACCCCTGGCTACGAGTTTGCTATTTAACAAGTAATGATAAACGATCTCGGTCGTTTTTTAGTGTTTTATATGCCCAATATCAATATTTTTTCATCAAAAAAATTTAAATAAATATGCAAATTGCGAGGGATATGAAGGTAAAAGTCTGCAATATTAATAAGTCGCCGATAAAAGTCCACAAAAATTGGCACTTTTTTGTCTTTACCTTTCGATGAGCGCTCTCCAAACCCCTATCCAAAATTACAAAAAAATTTTTTCTTTAAAATTTAGCTGTTTTCTTCAATAACTGTCACTACATTTGCCATCGTTTAATGACTTTGCCTGTTGATATTATGCAAAGTATGCTTAAAATTTCCAAGGTTTCTTTTGAATTTTTTGTCAAGTTCTTTCATAAATTTCAGATCTCTCAAGAAAATTGTTCATTTACCGATATGTTTACCGAATTGCGTACTTTGGGTGCTAAAACATTGGAAATTCACATAATTCATTCTAGACGTTCAATTTCTTCAACAATTGGGGAAGTCGACATTTTTGTAAATTTGCGTGATGATAAACAACACAAACATTGTATTAAAATTTTGCAATCTTGTATTTTTCAAATTCAACAAATTTCTAATGTTTGGGTTGAGGTTTTGAATTTTTTTTAAATTTTTTTGTATGGGGAGTAGTGTCGTTCGTTCCTTCCCCTCACTTTTTTTTCGATTTCAGTCTTTTTAGTGGGGCTAGTGATTAAATATGAATTCCTGTGGCATTGTTTGGGGTTGAGGCCAGGAATGTCACGGATTATCTTAACTGAGTGGCTCTTTTCAACCCGAACTCCGAACCGACTTTTTTTCCTCAACCCATGACATTTACTGTCGAAACCTACGACAGTAGGTTTCCCTTCAGAAAAGGTTTGACTTTAGATGATTTAAAAAAAGGAGGGAATGACAGACACTATTTTGCCTTTCGTTTAAAATATTTTCAAAGAAAAAAAAATTTTTTTAAAGGTAATGCCAAAATTTGTTCTAGCCCAATCTGTTGGTGCAATTGTATCTCATTTGTTGGCTATTCTTTCTGATTTTATTTTGAGTAAAGAAGATATTGCTTTAATAGATGCAGAAATTATATCTGATTTACTTGAGTCTTTAATTGATGAATGCAAAAAGATTTTGATGGTTTGTTTAGAATTTTTTTTTAATTTTTTTTTAATTTGAGTACTTTCTTTTAAGTAAAATCCTCCAGTCTAACCATTTATTTAGTCCAGAAAAATTTTGACATTGTCTTTTTTTTCATAGGTAAGATTGGACCTAACATTCGAACTTTTTTTTTAATTCGCTTGACCGTTGGGTGATAAACTACTTGAACATTATCCCTTTTAAGATACACACCTTATTATATATTGATAAGATTTTCACCTCCAAATTTTGTTGAACTATGTACTTTTACCAGGCGATTAGGTAGTTTTCTAAAAAATTTTTGGGGAATGGGGGACTGTAATAGGGGGATTACCTCCTCCTTGATTTATTTCAAGTTTTTATAAGCGGATGTGTTTTTATTTATTCTTTTAAGATAAAATTTTGTTCTCCTTTACCCTTTTTATTGATTTATTTTTTTAAAGATTTTTATCTTTTTTTTTAAATTATTTTATTTATTCAGATTGACGATAAACCAATGATTCAAAAAGTTTGTGAAGAGAGTTATTATATGCTTATTGAAATTATATTTTGTTTGAAGAGTAATTTATCGGTTAATTTTTTTATTTTTTAATTTCGAAAAAGAAAAAAATTTTAATTTTAAAGGAAATTGGACATCGTTGGTGTCAAGGAAAAGGACCGCTAGCAAATTGGTTAACTCCACACCAAGTGAAACAATTAATTCGAGCTTTATTCCAAAATACCGAGAAACGGGCGCAGCTTTTGACGCAGATTAATTAAATTTTGTTTGAAATATGTGTCTATACCGTGATTGTTTTAATTAAACCCTGTGGGCTTTAATTTTTCAATAAGTTTCTTTCATTAGGTTTTTATTAGAGAGGGTTATTGGGCTTCTATTGGAAAGTGGGTTTATTTTTCAATAGTTCTGTGCTTCTATTAGAGAGAGGGGACGTTCATTTTTCAATGGCATTTTTGGTTGGGTTTCTATTAGAGAGGGTTTTTACTGGGCCTCTATTAGAGAGAGGGGAGTAGGCTTCTATTAGAGAGGAGTAGGCTTCTATTAGAGGGTTTTTACTGACTTCTATCAAGAGAGGTGGGCTTCTATTAGAGAGGGTTTTTACTGGGCTTCTATTAGAGAGAGGGGGCGTTCATTTTTCAATGGCCTTTTTGTTTGAGCTTCTATTAGAGAGTGGTGTTATTTTCGATTGGGCATCCCTGGGTTACTTGTATAAATATGGGCGTTTAATAGGAGGGGGCTTTAATTAGAGCACTTACGGTATGTTTATAATTTATTTTATTTATTTTAACAGTCGAGTCTTGTGGTGAGATTTGACTGTTTTATTTGATTATGGCCTTAAAATCTCATTTAATTAAATAAATATTAAAAATTTATTTTTTTAACAATTTTTAAAGGATTTTTGAAACCTTTTTTAATTTAAAAAAAAATTTTTTTTAATTTTTTAGACACTTTTTTTGCTTCAGAAAATTTTTTTTCCCAGCAAATTTTAATTCAATTTTAACCTTTATTCTTTTCAAAAAATGCATGTTCAAGGAGGAGAAAATGTTAATACTTTTGACATTCGAATTTTCTTTTCCAATGGTGCAGGTTTGTTTTTCTTTTTTTTTTTAAGTTTGAGAGTTTTGTTTGAAATTTTTTAGTGATCCAAGGAAAGGGTTATTTTGAATTTTTGTTAGGGTTATCTGTTTAAAGGGAAGGGTTAACTTATTAGGGCGCCAATTTCCACTCTACTCGTAAAATCACATTTTCTTCCATTCCCGTTTTCATGGGAACGACTTTTTTTGGGTTTAGTAAAGCCATGAGCTTTAATTTTTTAATATGTCACTTTTACTGGGCTTCTATTAGAGAGCTTTGGGCTTCTCAGCTATCTTTGTACCAGTACCCATTGGGGTTTGTCGATTATGATTTTTGGGTGACATCCCAATGTAGCTTCTTTCTCCGGTTTAAATTTACGTCTTCTCTGGAGTCTTTGAATTAATTTTATAAAAAGATCCAAATAGAGAATTCCCCAAAATTTAATTGAAAAAAATTTTTTTTAGCTGTCCAAGCTGTTTTTGAAAAAAATTCTACAGCAAATGATTTGATCCATTTAATGATTAAACACTTGGAAATTGACGATATTAGTGATGGGGAAGAAGCTTTGGCTATTTGGCTTGTTTCTCCTCTTTTAGGTTTGTATTTTTTTAATGGGTGGGAATGGCAACACCGATCATTATTTTGGTTGAGATTTGAAAAAAGTTGGGAGTTGACAAAGGGAGAAATGGTGAATTGACGAACAAGTATCTCTATTTTTCTGGGCACCATTTTTTCTTTGTTTTGTGTATATACTTTCTCCCTGACAAATAAGTGATCCTAGTAAAGTCCTCCCTAACTAATCCGTACCTATGTTTTGGTTGGGGATCGAGTGTTTATGGCTTCTCTGATAATTGGCGCTAATGTGGTCTCAAGCGGTTCACCGGCGATACTCGAAGTCAGCGCCTCATTAGTTCCGGTCAAAATTTTTAACAAAAAGAGAATGAACGGAAAATGGGGGAAAGGGAGATTGACCAACATAACCAATATTTTTCTTTTTAGAAATTCAACTTAAACCCTGTCAAATTCTCTACAAAATTTACCAAAAATGGCCAGCATTTTTGACTCGTTTTACAAACGCTGAAGACCATGAAATTTTACTTGACGAACCTTTAATAGTTTTGAGAAGAAATGTTTTGTTGACTTTGGACAGAGAAATACAGGTTTTTTTGTTTTGATTTTTTACATTCTTAAAAAGTCCGCAAATTTTATCCGCAAGTTTTTATTAAAAATTTTGTTTTTTTCTTAAGTGTTTTTTGAAAAAAATTATTTTCTATTGGGATTTTATGGGGTTTTAAGGACCTCATTTTACTCTTACATCTCTGGAGCGTGAACAAAATTTAGGTAATTAGAAATAGGGTATCCATTATTATCAAATTTTGGGACTTTGGAGGACCATATCTTAGCCATATCAAAAAACGGGCAAAAACGGCACAAAATTCTTGCTAGAAAGGGCGCATTCTTTATCGAATGAGCCAGGTTTCGAAACTGTTTTTAGGTCGGACACCTCGCAACCTCTTCGTGTCAGTTATCTCCTTTCCTAGCAATGCTTAACCAAATTTAAAAGATGTACCTTAATTTGAGTTGGCTTTTTTTGTTAAACTATTTTGATTTTACGCTTCCAAAATACTCCACTAGATTTTTCTTCTCCTTTAGAATTTTATTTTATCATTTTTGTTAACATAAATTTTTGCGGACAAAACTTGCGGACTTTTTGAAAAAATAAAAAAAAATTATTTTTCAATTAAAAAAATTTTTTAAATTGTTTTTTGCTAAAAAATTGATTTTATGCTTCCAAGATATTCCATAGATTTTTCTTCTCCTTCAGAATTTTATTTTAACATTTTTTGTTAAAATAAATTTTTGCGGACAAAACTTGCGGACTTTTTGAAAAAAAAATAAAAAAATTATTTTTAAATTAAAAAAATTTTTTATTTTCAAAGTTAACAACAAAATATGAAAAATTAGCCCAAGTTTTATATTTTGATGCTAGAGACAAATATTTGTGTGGAAAATATTCTGTGGACATTGAATCTTCTTTAGAATTGGTTGGACTTCAATTGGCTATTGAATTTGGGCCTTGTAATGGAAATTATAATAAAATGATTGACTTGATTTAGTTTGTTGATTTTTTGGTTATTAAAAAATTTATTTTTTTTTATTAAAAATTTTTAGAAATTTTTTGGAATTTTTCAAGAAATTTTTTGAGGGTGAAAAAACTTTTTTTTTGCCCTTTGCCTAGTTTAGGAAGGAACGTTTAAAAAACTCCTTTTTATTTAAGGCAAAAATAAACTATGTCACTCAATAGCACCGTGGCGCAGTGGAAGCGTGCTGGGCCCATAACCCAGAGGTCGATGGATCGAAACCATCCGGTGCTATAAGTTTTTTTCTTTGGCTAAAATAAATTCTAAAACAACTTTGAATGATTTTTAAAAAATTTTTGAGGTTGAAAAAAATTTTTTTAGGGGTTATAAAATTTTTAAAAAAATTTTTAAGTCAAAAAAAATTTTTTTTCAGTGACCATTTAAATGAATTAGCCCCTACTTCACATACAAAATTAATAAAAAGTTTTCGTTTATTTGGACTTTCTTTGATGGAATGTAGAAAAGGATTGGAAAATCAAGTTTATGATGAATATAGAGTTGCTTCTACACATTTTCATAATAATCATGCAAGATATGTTCAATTTTTGAAGATTGTGGGGAGTTCTCCAAGGTTTTTTTTTGAAAGTTTTTTTTGCAATTTTTAAGGGAATTTTTAAAAGGGGATTTTTAAGTGTTTTAAGTTCAAAAAAAAGTTAAAATTTATTTAAATAAAAAAATTAAAAATAAAAAAAAATTAAATTTTTTTGGATTTTCTACTAGTATTTTTGTAAATTAATAAAATATTTAGAGTTGTAGGTCAGGAATGGGGCATTTTTGGAAAAAAAGCCTGGCCATATTTAATATTGGTTTTTTCTAGATTTTTCTTTTAAATGGGTCTCGGGTCGACTAAAAATATGGGGTTCGGTTATCTTAACCCGTCCCTCTTGTAAATGAACAGAAATTCTATTTTTTTATTTTTGCGGACAATTTTTGCGGACTTTTCCGATTTCCTTTTAGGTTTTATTTAAATGTAAACAGATAAAAATATAATAGAAAATAGAGACGACTCCGCAAATAATGTCTGAACTTATTATTTTTAATAGAAAATGTCCGCAAAAAATTTGTCCGGAAATTTTGTCCGCAAAAATATTTGTCCGCAAAAATTGTCCGCAAATTAATTTTTTTTAAATTTTTAGTGTGCATCTTCAACAAGAAATAAATTCAAATTTGGCCAATAAATTTAAAGAAAATTCTTCCTGTATATTTTCTTATCTAAATTGGAAGAAAACAATAATGGACTCTTGTGGTAATTCAAGTAATGGAAGTAGTTGTAGTGGTGGTGGTGGGGGTAGAAGTAATAAAAAATAAAAGTTTTTTTTTCATTTATTTTTTCTGTCCTTTTTTCGTGTTTGTGTTTTAACCGGAATTTTTTATTTTTATTTTTCTTCTCTCAAATTTTTTTTTAATTTTTCCCTCTCTCGCCCCAAAATTCTTTATTTCCCTCTCTCGCCATAAATTTATTGATAAAAATTGGTCTGATATTTTTTATTTTTTTAATCGAATAATTATTATTTGTTTTAATACATTAAATTTTTTTAAAAATTTTTTCCTTCATTTTAAATATTAAGGAGTGTCGTTACAATTTTTGCGGATGTTTTTCCTTTTTTTTTTCGCACATTTTCCGGGTTGGTTTTATTTTCCCGTGGGTAGTCAATTAATCAAAAACGAGTCTAATTTAACGCTTAAATATTTTTTCATTATTTATTATTTACAAGCTGGAATTTAAAAACTAAAAGGAACGGAAGAAACAATGTCTGCAAGAAGAAAATGTCCGAAAAAAGTCTGCAAAAGTCCGCAAAAAGTATCCGCAATAATTGTAACCCTCCGTTTTTACATGTGTTTTAATCGCCACATTTTTTTTTTAATTTTTTGTAAATTTCAGCAATTTTTAAAAATTTTATTCCAAACTTTATGAATTGTGAAAAAATTACTTATCAAGTGGATCCATCCAATGTTGAGGAAAATAAGCGTGTATTTATTCTTGGAATTGGAAATCCTCTTTTAGGTTTTTTAAATTTTTTTTTAAATTTTTAAAAATAAAAAATAAATATTTTAGATAAACAATTGGAGACAGTCGACACTAAATTACACGAAAAATATAATTTGAAGACTGACTCGGCGTCGTTGGTATTTCCGTGGAATGAACAGCAATTGCTTCCTTTGTATTTTTTTTAATTTTTTATAAGTTGAAAGGGATAGGAGAAAATTTTTTAAGAGTTGATTTTACAGGGCTAGGATAAATTCCTTCCAAAAATATAAGAAAATGGAGGAGAAAAGTCCGCAAAAAATGTCCGCAAATAAAGTCCGCAAAGCAAAATAGGCAGGAAAAAAGTCCGCAAAAATTCAAGGAATTTCAAGGAAATTTTGCGATAAAAACAGGAGTCGAGCCTACGGCTTCTTGACCCTTTGACTGAATTTGTGACTTCTCTGTCGTTTTTACCTGAAAAGAAGTTGGTGTCTCTTATGGATATTAGGAATAGGTCGGGTTGAGAAAAGAATTTTGTGGTGGAAGAATCGGATTCGAAAATTTTCTTTTTCGGATTTCGACTGGAAATAAAAATCAGGGATTCGTGTAACCTTAGCCTATTCATGAGGGAAACCCTAAACCTCTAAATTCCTCCAATTTTTTAGATTTGCCGATTTGGATGAGCTTAAAGATTCAATAAAATCCATTCCTGGAGGTTCAGCACAAAATACATTACGTGTCTTTCAATGGGTTTTGGGAGCGATTGGTGGCCCTGTGAGTTTCGAAATAAAATTTTTTGAAAAAATTCAAAAAAAATTTAAAAAATTTTTGAAAATTTTTTCGAAAATTTTTCAAAAAAATTTTTAAAATTTTTTTTTTAATTTTTGAAAAAATTTTTGAAATTAAAAAAAAATTATTTTTTTAAAAAGACAAAAAAAGCCGTTGCCTATTTTGGCGCTGTAGGGGATGACAACAACGCCGAACATTTAAAATGGTTGGCAACAAAAGCTGGTTTAGTTGTTCGGTATCAATTAATACCTAAACAAAAGACGGGGGTTTGTGCTGTTTTGGTTTATGGAACTGACAGGTTTTTTTTGAAAAAAAATTTTTTGAGAAAAAAATTTTTTTTTGAAAAATTTTGAAAAAATTTTGAATTTTTTTGGAAAATTTTGAAAATTTTTTTTGAAAAATTTTTCAAAAATTTTTTTTTATTTTTTATTTTAAAAATTAAAAAATTATTTTTTAGATGTCTGGTTGCTCATTTAGGCGCGGCAGAAAAATTCACTTCTAAACATTTGGACATTCCGGAAAACAAATTGCTTATAGAAAAGGCAGAGAATTATTATGCGGAAGTATGGGGTTTATTTAATCTAAAAATAGAATCAGAATTTTATTTGAACAAGTTGTAATTCGTTTTTAAAAAATTCTGATATTTAAAAAACATTGCATGTGTTAAATTCAGAATTTCATTTAAACATCAGAATTTGTTTTAGAAGAATTCTGATATTTGACGAACACGTTATTAAATAAAACAAGAATTTTATCTGAACATGTTAAAAGTTGTTCTAAAAAGTCAGAATTTTTTCTAAACATGCGGGCTTTTTTTAAAATCAGAATTTTATTTGAACATGTCAGAATTTGTTTTTAATAAAATTCTGATATATTAAAAAAATATTCTGATATTAAATAAAATTAATGCTACAAAATCAGAATTTTTACAAATATTTTTTCAGGGCTATTTCCTCACAGTCTGTCCAGAAGCAATTTTACAAATAGCTAAACACGCAGCAGAGAAAAACAAACCTTTTACTATGAGTTTAAGTGCTGCTTATATTTGTAAAGATTTTTTACCTCAACTTAATTCCGTGTTACCTTATGTTGATGTACTTTTTGGTAATGAAGAAGAAGCTAATGCTTATGCAGAAGCTAATAATTTTAAAGAAAATGATTTGAAGGAAATTGTGAAGAAAATTGCTAATTATAAAAAGGTATTGTTTGTTTTTCTGATTTTTTAACTGTTTTGTATTTGTTGAAATTGGTGGGGGTGTTGAATGTTTTGACAAAATTCTGATTTTGTTTGTTTATGTTTGTAGGGTTTTATTTAATTTAAGAAATCAGAATTTTGTCTAAACAAGTTAGAATTTGTTTTTAAAAAATTCTGATATTCGAAAAACATTTCTGTTATTGAATAAAAATCAGAATTTTATCTGAACATGTTGGAAGTTGTTTTTAAAAATCAGAATTTCTTATGAACAAAAATTAGAATTTTATCTAAACAACTTTAAAGATTAACAATGTTTTGAGAATATTCTAATTTTTGAGTAAATGTTTTGTTTATGTTCTGTTCGTTTTTATTTTAAAGATAAACACTCTTCGTTCCCGCCTTGTTGTTATAACACGTGGAGAGAAGTCTATATTTGTTGCAATTGGTAGTGGAGAGTTTCAAACATTTCCAGTGGATACAATAGAGAGGAATTTAATTAAAGATACAAACGGGGCTGGAGATGCTTTTTCTGGGGGTTGGTTTTTGGGGTTTTTCTGATTCAAAATAATTTTTATTTTTCAGGCTTTCTGGCTGCCTTGGCAAGTGGGCGTCCCTTAGAAAAATGCATTAAATCAGGCAATTTTGCTGCACGTACAATTATTCAAAATGTGGGTTGTACTTTTCCTGATAATTGTGATTATAAAGAAGAGTAAGGTGAATTAAAAAAGAGAGGGTTTTTAATTTTAAGTTGAATTTTTTTCTATTTCTCGGTCTGTTGCCTTGCCCCTCCTGTTTATTTATGGTTATTTAATTCTTCCTCAACCAAAATATTTTATTATTTTTTAAATTTAAAATTTCAGTATTATATTTTTTTTAATTTTAATTTTAAAAACCAAAAAAATTTTTTTTCCGGAAACACCAAAAATTTTCTTCTTGAAAATACCTAAAATATTATTCTAAACAACGCTATTCCTTGCCTTCTAAAATTTTTGTGATTTTTTTTATTTTTGAATAATATTTAATATGAGAGATTGTTATTTTAAGTAAATTTTCTTATATAAATATTTTTTATTAAATTAGTTTTCTTTAAATTTAGATATAACGGACATTTGCGGACACTATTTTTGTGTCCGCAAAAACATTATTTAATTCTGGTTTTGTGATGATAAAATTCTGATGTTTTGATTAAATTCTGATTGTGTTTTACTGTGTTTATGTTTTGTTTTAAAAATATTCTGGTTATGTTTTGTTTGGAATCTGATTTATTTGAACACATTGTTTTATTTTAATTCTGGTTGTGTTTTAATAATATTCTGATTTTGTTACAATGTTTTGATAATTTTCTGATTATGTTTTATGTTTAAATAATATTCTGATTTTGTTTTACTCCTGCTTAGTTTTATAATGTGCAATGTTTTGATAAAATTCTGATTGTGTTTGACATAGTGTTTTGAATAATAAATTCTGTTTAGATGAAAATTCTGATTACCTATGTTTTTGTTTGTTTGTTTGAAATATGTTTTGTTGGGATATTTTTTGTGTTTGTTTTTAGTTCTGAATTTCTGTTTTTATTTAGAGTTCTTTTAGAATAAATTAGAAATAATAAAATAAAAAAAAATAAAAAAAATTTTAGAAAAAACAAAATTAGAAAATTTCTTTCCACAACCATTAGGAATACATTCTTTAGGTAAATTTGATTCCCATTTTATTTTTAACATTTTTGCCATAGTTTCACGGCTACTATCAAATAAATTTTCTATTATCTTAAAAAAATAAAAATTAAAAAATTTCTATTTAAAACCCTTTGAGAAACAGCCCCACAATATTTGCCGTATTTATTAACGAAACAAACAGATAAATGCCTTAAATGTTCGCAAATGAGAGAAACAAGTATAACGCTAACATTGTGTGTTAAACGTTCTGTGCTGTGGTGGAGTTGTCTGTTTAATACTTATATTAAAACAATGTTTTTAATTTATTCTGATTTTTAATTTTTTTCTGATTTGTTTTGATTAAATTCTGATTTTTTCTGACTTGTTGTGATTAAATTCTGTTTTTTGTATTGTTTGTTGGGATTAAATTCTGATGTTTTCTGCTTGTTCAAATTAAATTCTGATTTTTTCCAAATTGTTTAAATCAAATTCTGATTATTTTTCTGATTTGTTTAGATTTAATTCTGATTTTTTTCAAATTGTTTAGATCAAATTCTGGTCTTTTTTCAATGTTTTTATTAAATTCTGATGTTTTCTACTTGTTCGAATTAAATTCTGATTTTTTTCTGATTTGTTTTGATTAAATTCTGATTTTTTTAAATTTGTTTTATTCAAACTCTGACTTTTTCTCTTTTCAAAACTTACTGGCTTTCGAACTCACACTCTTGTGTAATTACTTCAATGTTTCTTTTCCAACAACCTATTTGTGTTTCCAACACTGCAAAAATTCAGAATTTGTTTTCTCAACTAAGAAAAATTGATTTTACCCCTTAAATTGTTACAAATTCCTTCCCAAGGTTTAACGCCCATTTGAAGAATTTCATTTTCATTGGATTCTGGGCATTTTTGTAAACAATTAAACATTTCCATATTTTGCCTAATTAATTTAAATTTAATTATTTAATTTTTTAAAATACTCGCAAATTGATTTGACTCGTTTTATAATATATTCGCGACTGTCGTCGGATCGTAACATTCCAGCTAATGGAAATACAAAATCGGAGGACCATTCACTATCCATCTTAATAAGAGAGAAACAATGTTGTAATTAAATTCTGATTCTGGTCTTGCCAATTAAGCACTTGTTTTAATTAAATTCTGATCTTTCGATTGACATGTTTTAATTTAATTCTGGTCTTACCAATTATTAACTTGTTTTTATTAAATTCTGGTTTTACAGCTATGCTTTCAGTATGTTTTTTCTAGATTCTTATTTTGTTTTTATAAAATTCTGATTTTTATAAAAATTCAAAAAATTCAAAAAATGTTTTTTCTAGATTCTGATTTTGTTTTTATAAAATTCTGATTTATTTTCTTTTTATTCCTTTTTTACCCTATTTTCTTTATACCGTTAACATATGGTTGTCTTTACAGCGTAGGAGACAAAGTGGCACAATTGGCAATAAATTAGCTGCCCCACTAGTTAAATTTACTGCGAAAATGAGTTGAAATATTGTAATAATAATGGCAAATAAAATAAATATTTTTAAAATTGACATAAAAATTCAAAAAACCTAAAAAATGTTGCAAAATGATAGGGTGTAGTGAACGTTTTGGACTATAACTTTTTTGATTCTTAACCGATTTAAATAAATATTTTATCAATCGAAAGCTCTTGATGAGAGGATTATTTTAGCTAACAGGATTGATTTGATCCGATCATCCTACTAAAAGTTACAGCTAAATAAGTATTAAAAATCACGATTGCGCGCACTTATTAGGCTATAACTCTATGTAGGATGATCGGACCAAATTGATCCTGCTAGCAAAAATAATCTACACATCCAGAGCTTTCGATTGCTATAAAAATTATTCAAATCGGTTAATAATCAAAAAAGTTATGGCCCAAAATATGGCCTTGAGAATGAAGGGATTTTACCAGAACTTAGGTAATATGATTAAAAATATTTTTAAAAAATTAAATATTTGGAGGGGATAAAGTAGGATATATATACAACTAAATAAAGTAAAGAAAGGATATTTTTGGACAAATGTGAGTAAGAAAAAAATAAATGCTAAAAAAATATTATAAGCTTTCGAGGAAGGTTGGTTGCTTCTTTTCTTTCAGAGAGATTTTCCGCTTTTGAGTAAAAAATAATTTTATTATTATTTATATAAAATTATGTAATATTATTATGTATAGTGTAGGGCGGAAGGAAGATGTTTTCTGTTTTAATTTAAATCTTTTTTTTTTATTTGCTCTATTCCATTAGAAAATACCTAATTAAATAAGACAAAATCTTGTTGTTTAGATTTAATTCTGATTTTGTTTTATTAATTTCTGATGTTTTATTTTAATTTCTGAGCATGTTTTGTTTAAATTCTGATGATGTTTTGATTAAATTCTGATGTTGTTTCATTTAATTTAAGAGCATGTTTTGATTAAATTCTGAAAATGTTTTGTTTAAATTCTGATTTTGTTTCATTTAATTTCTGAGCATGTTTTGATTAAATTCTGATTTTGGCTTTATTAAAGTTAGACATGTTTATATTAGATTCTGATTTTGTTTCATATTAAATTTTGTTTGTTTCTATTAATTTCTGATTTTGTTTTCATTAATTTCTGATTTTGTTTTGTTTAGATTCTGAATTTGTTTTGTTTAAATTCTGATTGTTTTTATTAAATTCTGATTTTGTTTTTCTATCACTAATTATAGAGAAAAAGAATTAGTTTAAATAAAACGCTTCTATTCGGATTTTCATGCGTTGGCTCAGTGGTCTAGTGGTATGATTCTCGCTTTGGGTGCGAGAGGTCCCGGTTTCGATCACCGGCTGAGCCCATTATTTTTGATTTTATTTTAAATTATTTTTGAATGTTTTTAATTGAGTTTAAAATTAATCTAAGCATATTTTTGAATTTTTTTAGGCAATAAAAAGAAGAAAAAATCATAATTTGTAATAATTCTGAACTAAATTCTGATTATTGGCGAAAAAACAAGCTTCTACTTTGGGTAAATTACCTATAAATTTTAGGCAAATTATAAACTTTTTTATTTTCCTCATTTTTTTCTTTTTTCCTCTATTTTGCACCAATTTTTGCACCTATAAACGGATATCCTCCTTTATTTTTATTTAATACCCTTTTTAAAAAAATAATTTTAAATAAAAGGAAATTCAGGTATTTGTTAAAGAAAATGAATATGTAAAATTTAAAAATAGACTATTTTCTTAATAAAAAAATGAAAAATTATCGAAAAAATTCCAAAAATATTTTTAAATTAATTTTTAAATAAATTAGATTGTCTTAAAAATAATTTAAAATAAAATCAAAAATAATGGGCTCAGCCGGTGATCGAAACCGGGACCTCTCGCACCCAAAGCGAGAATCATACCACTAGACCACTGAGCCGACATTAAATATTTTTAACAGAAGCCTTTTATTTTGTTGCATTTTAACGAATAAGCAGAAATAAAATAAACGTGTTTTAACTAGCTAATAAAGCTTATTTGATTTTTTCAACGCAGTCAAACACGTTTTTGATGTCGGCTCAGTGGTCTAGTGGTATGATTCTCGCTTTGGGTGCGAGAGGTCCCGGTTTCGATCACCGGCTGAGCCCATTATTTTTGATTTTATTTGAATTATTTTTTTGGCAAATAGAATTTTTACAGTCAAATCCTATAATCAGGTTTGACTGTAATTAAGAAAAAATCACAATTTTGAATGTCTTAATTTTGGATATTTTTGAATATGTTGACTGAGAATGAAGAAAAGTTGAGATGGCTAGAAGCTGATTGAAGATGAAAGAAGCTCTACAATTTTTTACATTTACCTCCAAATAAAACGAGTCATATACCATTTTAAAGCTTATACTCTTAGGAATTTTATCCTGGAAATAAATTTTAAATTTAAAAATATTTTGAAAAGTTATGACGGAAAAAGTGGTTAATTTTTGGGGGTTTCAAGTGTACTCGAAACTTTTGGCTACAACATTTTCGGGTTATGTCTAGTGAAAATACTCGTGTTGACAAAAATATAGAGCAGAATCTTGGCTTTTAAATAAAATAAAATTTGTCAAATTTGGTTGAGTTTAAAAAAAGATATTTTTTAAAGATGCTTTACTGTGCAACACAGAGACCGTCTTGTATTAATTAATAAAAAATAAAAAAATATTTTTTTCAAAAAAAATTTTTTTATTTTCAATTTTTCTGTGTTCCTTCTACTTGTTAATAAAACAAAAATTAAATTTAAAAAATTTTATACACATAAATTTTAAAATTAAAAAATTAAATTTTAATAAAAAACCCCTCAAAGACAAGCAAAAACAACTTGTTTTATATTAGAAATAAAAGAAGGCTACAGTGTCGGCTCAGTGGTCTAGTGGTATGATTCTCGCTTCGGGTGCGAGAGGTCCCGGTTTCGATCACCGGCTGAGCCCTTCATTTTTGATTTTATTTTAAATTATTTTTAAGGGTTCTAAATTTATTTTAAAATTAATTTAAAAATATTTTTGAATTTTTTTTGAATTTTTTGGTGGAAATAAAGGGGAAAAAAGGTCAATAAAAAATTTTATTGGAACGGTTTCGCTTTTAAAACAATAAAGAAAAGAGAGGAATTCGACCTGCTTTAATGACCCTCCCATAATTAATAGTTCATCAATAATAATAAAAATAAAATTTTGGCTTGTATGAGCAGCAAGGTTAAACAAACATTTATTTTAGTTTACTTTTAGGAAAATAAAATTAGTGAAATTGATAATATTTTTTATTTTTATGGGGGGAATGACGTGTTTTCTATAAAGAAACCTTCCATAAAAAAATTTTTTTAAAAACTGGATTGCCCCCAGACTTTCTGAAGAACACCCATTAGAATTAGGGTTGCCGTTTTTGAACCGGGCTGAAGTTCGAGTTATTTGTTTCGGGCTTCATTCTTATCGAATCGGGCCGTTCGAGTCTTCTTCGGGCCAAAAATCGAAGCCCGATTCGATCTTCAAACAGCAACCCTAATTAGAATGTATTCCCTAGGAATGGTCTGTCGTGAAAATAAAATGGTCTTCTCTCCAGTTATCTGTTCTATCTCACTCCCAAGTAGAACATCCTTTGAATAATAAACTAAGCAAGTATGGAACAGGGGTTAAGAAAAAAGTCGGGGTTGGGTCAGGTTTATGATTTTTTTGAGCCGCGTATCGTGTTTCAAGTAATCCAACTCATCCCTGATTTCTTGAATTCTGAAAGGATTGAAAAAAATTAAATTAAAAATAGGATTAACTAACGATTATTTTAGGTCTAAATATTTTGAGAAATACAATTATTTTTTCAATTTCAAAAAGGGTCAATGAAAGATAAAAACAAACAAAAATTATTTTTATTATTATTTCCTTTTTATCTATTATTAGTCATAATTATTGTGATAAATGGAATGCCTGTTGTGAGTTCTTTTTATTAAATTTTGGAGTTTAAAGTTTGTGGTAGGAGAGAAATGTTTCTAGTTTATGTCTTGACTTACCCACCAGGATTTTTCTGAGAGGTTAAAATAATCCGGAAACAATTTCCGGAGAGAATATATCTCAAAACAACTTTAGAAACATTACTATAGGTCCCGGAACAAAATAAAGTTTTTCCGGAAAAATTATTACTATAAACATTCCGGAAATAGGACATTTGTTTATTTAAATAAACATTCAGGAAAAACAATTCCGGAAAAATATAAATTTCCGGAAAACAAAATATAAATAATTCCGGAAAATAAAAAATTCCGGAAACAAAATATAAATACCTAATTCCGGAAAATATAAATTTCCGGAAACAAATGAATAAATAAACAATTCCGGAAAATATAGATTTCCGGAAAAATCAGATATAAGTAAATGATTCCGGAAAAATATAAATTTTCGGAAAACACAAATAAATATGTAATAATTCCGGAAAATATAATTTCCGGAAACATGAATAAATAAATAATTCCGGAAAAATATAAATTTCCGGAAAACACAAATAAATATGTTAATATTTCCGGGAAAACATTTTTATATTTCCTAGAAACAAATAAACAAAGCGGTTTGGACAATCCCAGTACAAACAAATATAACACTGTGTAGCCCAACAAACAACAAAACATTTGTAATTCCATCAACTACTAAAATTTCCTCAAAAATTGAAAAGAAAGAAAACAAGCCAAAGGAAAAGGACAATTTTGAAGATATGAAAAAGATGATTTGGATGGAAAAAAGTTGGAAGCAAGTGCCTGTTGGAAATGATAAACCCGAAGCGCCTGAAGAAAAAGAATTACCAAGATGCCCAAAATTTATTCCTTCCCTTTTTATGCGTTAAATTGTAGTGTGTGATATGTTTAGAAGGAATTAGAAATATGCATGGATAAATATATTTCCGGAAGAAACTTTTTGTTAAAACAAGTTGGGGAATAGAAATGAATTAAAACATGTTTAGAGAAACAAATTCCGGAAACAAACATTCCACAAACATAGTTGTTGAGTGTTTTAATAAAAAGGAAAATAAATACACGAACATATTTCGGAAACTTAAGTTTCCGGAAAATTATTTCCAACTAAACATCTATAGTGAAACTTAAGTTTCCGGAAAACATTATAATAAAAACAAAACAAAATAATAAAAACAAACAACAAAAAATTTTCCGGAAACCTAAATACGGAAACTTAAGTCCGGAAACATAAAGTATTTCCAACAAAACATCAGAAACATTATTTAAAACAGTTATGGGAAGGAACATGTTTTAGACGAACATTTCCGGAATAAGGTTCGAACATATCCTAGAAACAAACATTTCTTGAAAACAACCCGGAAACATTTTATCTCAAAACATTTACAAAAACATGTTTCAAAACATCATATATTAATAGTTTGCAAAGCATCATAATGAAAACTTAAGTTTCCAGAAAGAATATTTTCGCAAAACATCAGAAACAATATTATAAACATTTTCCGGAAACAAACAGTTCCGGGAAGAAACATTTATAAACACAATCCGGAAACATTTAATTCTAAAAACATTGACACAAACATCATTCAAAACATCTTAGATTAATAAACATTTTCTCAAAACATTTTTTCAAAACATTTCTCAAAACATGTTCGTCATTTTTATTTATTTTTAACACGAACACCAAATAAATACAAACAACAAATAACAAAATATACAAAACATTCTTATCAGTTAGAGTAATTTGTGTCTATTTATAATCTATTTTTAATTTAAATAGGGTAAATATATAAATAATATTTTTCAAAAAACATTCAATTATTTAATTCTTAAAAATTTATTTCCTTCTTTAAATGTCCCAACAAAACTTTCGTGCCGTACTTTTTGATGTTGGAGGGGTTATAGTTGAGTATAAAGACAGGGAAAAATATGTAAAGACTTTAAAAATGGGTAAGTTAAAGAAAATTAATTTTTAAAATTTTTTTAAAATTGAAATTTAGTCGAAGAGTCACCCGAACTTTTCAAATTTTTGGAGGAATTTGAACGCGGCTTAATTACTCCTGCAGATGTTAAACCTGAATATTTGTCTCTTATAGGCCTTGTTCGATTTAATAAATATTTAAAAATAATTTTTGTTTAATTTAGGATCCAAGAGTTGAGTTAAAGGATTCGTTAGTTGTTAAGGGCGTGGGAGAAAAGGTAAACATTAATAAATAGCAAAACATAATAGAAACAAACTTGAAACATTAAAACATTCCGGAAAGTGTAATAAACAATGTTTAGAACAAAAGAAAAAAATACTGTTTTTCCGGAAAGAATATTTAAGAAACATTCCGGAAAATAAATAGACAAACAGTGGAAACTTAGAAACATTAAGAATATAAACACGCAATACAAACATTCAGGAACAATAATGTTGGAAACAAACAAACAAAATAAAGTTTTTCCGGAAATATTCCTATAAACATTCCGGAAACAAAAACATTTGTTTATTTAAATAAACATTACCAGAAAACCTAAAAACATGAAACATTCCGGAAAAACATGAAACATTCCGTAAACACAGAAAATACAAACAAATAAATTTAACTTTCAGGAAAACAAAAATAAATACATGTACTAAACTTTTCCGGAAAAATATACATGTTTATTAAAACATTTTTAGAATCCATTTGTTGAGCGTGCAATAGAAACAATTTACAATTCAGGCAATTTTACACTAGGAATATTAACAAACAATGGGTTTTGGCGTAAAGAACAAACAACTTTTATTATTGAACCCGACCCCAGATTTAATTTTGTCATAGAATCTTGCCGTGTTGGGCACAGAAAACCTGATGCTTCTTTCTTTGAGGTGTATTTAGTTAATTAAAAAATTAATTTTGGGGTTTTAAGATTGCTTTGAAACAAATGAATCTGTTAGCTAGTGAATGTGTATTTATTGATGATTTGGAGAAAAATTGTTTAGGAGCTGAAGCTGTTGGAATGACAAGCATTTGGGTAAGAAATGTGAATTAAAACATGTTTTGATTAAAGTTGTTTTGATAAAAATTATAGAGAAAACATTAGGGAAACAAACACGAAAACATTCTAAATGTTTTGATGTTTGACTCAAAACATTTCGAAGAACAAAACATAAAGAAAAACATGTAATTAAACATGTTTTGATTAATAAATCATCCAAACAACTGTTTATTAAAAACATGTATGTTTGCCGAACATTGTTTATTAAAAACATGTTTGTTTGAATAAAAAATTGCCTCCACAAAAAGTTCGTCGAAACAACAAAGTGAACATTAAAATAAACATGTTTTAATTTAATAAAAACATTCGAACAAGCGTTACAAACATTAAAAACATTTCTAAAACATTTTCCGGAAAGTTAAATTTTCTCGAAACATTTCCGGAAAACAATTTTATCAAAACAAACATTATTTCTGAAAACTTGTTTTAATTTAATTTAACCATTCCGGAAATGTTTGGAAACATTCCGGAAAACAAACAATGTTCGGATGTTTTCATAAACATTAGAAACATTATATTATTTTATAAATTAGATTTAACAAAAACAATATATAAATGCGATAGTAATTTCCAGCTCAAATTGTGTATCGTATAAGTAGACATTTATTACTTTTGATTTCTAATAAAACAAAGTTTACTGTCGACATTCCGACACTTCAGTTGCACGACACTTCCGATTTTCGTGCTATTAAAAATTAATTTTGAATTTAGATGTTGAATTTAAAAAAGTCGGCCTCAGTTAAAAACGTATGCTATGCATGAGAGTCAGGATGAATGTTACTAGAATTTTAATTGCATCTTACCTTTCAGTTTGAAACATTTGGAATCATTTTTTGTCGTTCAAGTAATCCTCGACACCCACAAACATGAAATCTATTTCGTGAATCTCAATTCATTGTTTTTTTCCGCTAATTTAAAAATACACTGAAACTAAATTGAGTACACAAGGCTATCTTATGGCTCCGGGGCCGGCTCAAGCGGAGACGGAGCTGGAGCCAAGATTTTGAAACATTCCAATCGACTAATTTTAAACTTCCAATTTTTAAACTTCCAATCGACATTCCGACACTTCCGCTATCACACTTCCGATTTTCTGCACTCCCTATTTAATTTTACTTCCTCATTTACATCCGCTCTCTGCTATAGGGAAATTTATTTCCTTGTGAGGGAAATAAAGCGAGAGACTTAGCGGAAATTGTTCTATTGGATGCAGAAAGAAATACACGTCAATTTCATATAGAATTCATTGATTGTGGAGTCGTTACGACTCTTGTATTTATTGAATTCCTCCCATTTTCCCATTATATTTTCTCCTGCAAGATGCGTCGGAAGTCTTTAATAAGGAAGTAAATGGACGCGAGCTTGCAGGCAGCGAGGGCTTTATATGAGAGGCTTTAAACGACTTCAACACTCATTCCATCTTCTAACACAACCATAAACAAATCTACTAAAATCAACAAACACGAATATCATTCGGGGCTATAAAATCGGTTTCTTTATTATATTAAATAAACATTATAGTGAAATATTGTTTTTATTTATAGTTATTACAACATTTGTTTTTAAAAGCTCTAAAAACAATTGTTAAATATTCAAATATGAACATGTCAAATCTTGTTATTTTTCTTTTTTATATTTTTAATTTATTTAATTTAACTTTGTGTGCAAAAGGAGGTGAGAAATTCAAATTCCATTAAAACCTTATATTATTTAATAAAAATATTCTTTAAGTTGCATCAAATCCTCAACAAAATTTTCACCGACAAAGTATTTTTTAATTTATAAACCCAACTAATAATTATTAAATATAATTCTTAATTTTAATTAAATTAGATGCACCACGTAGTGTTGTGCATCCTTCAATAAGAGTGCCACCTTCTATCCCATGTAGGTATATAAATAAAATATAATAAACATTTTTTATTTAAAACTCCTACTCGTGAATCAAATTTACTTGGAAATTATGCAGAACAGGCTGAACCGGGTAAATCATCACCGTTTCATTGTCGTAAAAATGGTCTAAAAAATTTTTGTAACTGGAATTGTGGTAACCAAGAATTTTGAGCTTTGCTCACCAATTTTTTGAATATTGGTACCAGCGGACACAAAATTCCAGTGAACAAAATTCCGGTACCCCATTAAATTAGCACATAACAAACTTTAAATGTACAGGTAAATTAAGATAAACATCTTTTTATTTAAAGCTCCTCCTCATGAACAAGATTTACTTGGAAATTTTGTAGAACAGGCTGGACCAGGTAAATAATTTTCGTTTCATTGTCATAGAAGTTTCCTGTTATTGGAGACTTTGTAATAATTATTGTCCTATAATCCGCATAGTAAATTAGTCTCAATAATTGAGAAAATATTCGCTCAACATATGTAGTCTTCAATAGTCTTCAGTGATTCTCTCAAGTCTCAATATTCTCTAAAGTTCATTTATAACTAATGATATTTTTGAATATTTTTCAGCAAATCATCCCAAATCTTTTATTTTAAAGCCAAAAGTACCTAAAGGTATATTTGAATTAATATAATATAAATTATATTTTTATAACATTGTAAAGGTCAAAATCCTGATCATTTTGGCAATTTAGTTTCTCCTGTTGCAAATGTTCGTGGATATGCTACCTCAAGTAAACTTGAATATTTTATAATATCAAAACAAATTATTTATGTTTCTAAATATCAATCTAAAATTTTTAGATCTTCAACTTTGAAGAAGAATCGAAAATGAATGCTCCATTTAGCTTTCTCTTGATTTTGTGTTGGGTTTTTTGATTTTTTGAATTTTGGTATTTTAATTTTTCAGTTTTCCTAGTTTATTCGTGGTTTTTTATATTTAACATTCAAAATGTTTCTATTTTTTAAATTTGATTAAAACTTTACACTATCATTTTACAATTGACTCTCGGGTACTTTATTAGTATCCCACAACCCCCTCTCTCTCCCTATTTGAGTCTCAAATTAATTTTTCCTTTTTTCTGTCATTCATTTATTTTCACAAGCATTATATGTATAAGGCATGTTCTAATGGAAAAGGCTTTGCAACTTGTTCCTGCTTTGCACCTTGTTCCTTCGTTTTGCTGATCTCCAAGGTCGTTCAATACTCTGCGTATGTATTTTTTATCTGTGTGATCTAAAAAATTCTTTGAGTGAAATGGCATTGTCTCCTCCCCACATATCCGTCACAATCTCGTTTTATTTTTTGAATGTGATTAACAATTTACACTAAGGTAGCACAAAACCGTTTAATTATTAAAAAACCGTATACCGTGTATATCGTTTATCTGATACCGTATACGCTTCGTTTATTATTAGACCTCGTTTAAACCACCGTTTACCGTTTATTTTTAAACTCAATTAGTAATTCAAAAAAACGAATAGAAGGTTAAAATATTGCATAAATTTATTTTCACTCAAATTTCAAAAGTTCAATTAGAATAATGTAGAAAGTCAAAAATTAAATAAAAAAATTTTCAAATAAAAAATGAAAAATCTAAATTTATTTACTATGTACTTTTAAAAAATATAATAAATAGAGATGAAACCGGCTTCTTTGTTTTTGTTATCTAAAATTTTTGAAAATAAAAGCGGATATGAGCTCATTTCAAATATATTTCAAAGAAGGTAATAATCCTAAAAATCCGGAGTTTAACAATAATAAATATTTTAATGCAATCGTTTTTAGAAACGCAAGCTAATATGACATTTTTTGCGTTTATTGTTTTATCAATTTTTAATTTTTCAATTTTATTTTGTGTCTTCATATCATCATTCTTTTACAATCATCCTCGCTCGATCCTTATTTTTTAACGTCAAATTTTGATCACTGCTCTTTTGGCCATAGTAACTGTCTAAAAATATACTCTCTAAAATTAATTATACCTCTCAACACCCAAAAAATAACATTCGATCGTACAAAATAATTATTAGTAGGGGTGCCAATTATATGGATATAAAATCGAAAAATATGGCCATAAAATATGGATATAAAATCCTAAAATATGGATATAAATATAGAAATAAACACTAAATATGGATATAAAATACTGAAATATGGATCAAAAAATAGTGAAAAGATATTTTAAAAATCAGTATTTTAAGTAGAAAACGATAATTTTGCCTATAACTTTGCATTTTAAGAGCATTCTAGAAAATTTAATGGATTTAAAATTTGAGTTAAAATTTTTTTGAAAATAAATTTTTCAGAAAAATTTTCGAAAAAATTTTTTGACCAAAAATTTCCAAAATTTTTAAAATTTTTGCCAATTTTTACTAAAATTTACCAAAAATTGAACAAATATGGACCAAAATATTCAAAAAAGTAGAAATATTGATATAAAATATGGATATAAAGGCTAAATATGGACAAAATATGGAAAATATGGGTATAATGCCAAAATATGGAAAAATATGGAAAATATGGATTTTAAAGACCATTCTAGAAACCCTAAAACATGCCAAAAACATGTTTTTCGTGCATTTCACAGTCATAGGAATTCAGGAAAAAAATATGGATTTCAATATAATTGGCACCCCTAATTATTAGTATTTACCGACCATTTTTTTCCATGTTATAAAATGAAAGAACTTTGTAGTTTTTCGTTTGGCCACGTTAAAATTCTGCGCACATTCGTTTTACAAGATTTATAAATTAAATTACCTGAAAGAAAATGATGTCCAGTTTGACCATCAGGAAACAAATTATCATTAAATGGAATATTCAATCCAGGATTAAATTCGTTTAGAATCGTTTTCTTTTTCTGATCTTTAAATTAAAAAAATTAAATGATAATTTCCAAATATCTAACTTTTCCAAAAGAAGCCAGGCTCCAGAAGCCATGCTCAGATAAAAGCCCAATTAATGTGGCTATTAAAAATAGAACCCCATGCCATCGTAGAAGCCGATACTAATAGAAGCCCTAGCTAATTTTTGAATAACTAGTTTTCGAAAACATATCATTTTTAAATACCCATTATTTTTGTATAATCAATATCGAGGGATTGGATGGATGAAAAAGGACATTGATGGATTAATTATGATTTGGAGTGGATTGGGAATTAATAAGTATTGGGAAATTAAGATAGATTCACGGGATTAAAACAGATTCGTAGGTTTACTATACATTCGAGTGTGTTAAAATGTTTATCATATCCTTTAAATCATTATTAATTGTTAAATTTACCTGAAAAAACCTTCTGAGTTTGATCATCAAAATAAAATTGATCATCAATTGGAATGTTTATTCTAGGATTAAAATCGTTAAGAATCGTTCGCTTCTTCTGATCTTGAAAATTAATAACAGATTTATCTAACAAAAACAAAATTTTATATGATAGATGTTCGTGTCAGGTGGGGGGCTAATTGGAAAAAGTATCTTCTTTAAACATCTCCTCATCACTTAATTTGTCTATCGCAAGGTTATAATGCAAATCGGCGGCACAGCGATTAAATAGTAAAAGTTTTTTAGAAAATTTTCCATCAAATGAGAGAGTGAGTCTTATTAAACCTGTTTTGTTCTTGCAAAAACAACTTCTTGTTAAACTTTTTAGCACGTCTTAAAAAATATTATACGTTGAATTTACCTGGAAGAACCTGATGTCCAGTTCGATCATCAAAATGAAATTGATCATCAATTGGAATATTTATTCCAGGATTAAAATCGTTAAGAATCGTTCGTTTCTTATGATCTTGAAAATTAATAACGGATTTATTAAACAGAAAGATAATTTCATTTAAGGATGTTCTCGACAGGGAGAAGGGAGGCTAAGTGGAAATTTTCTGAAAATATATGGGTACATTTCAACCTTACTTCATATCAACATTTTTTTGTCAAAAAAACAATTTCACCTATTTTCTGTCCTCTACGATTTTGAACTCCTTTCACTTCTTTTCGACTTTTTCCGTTATTCATACATTTGTCAAATCCGAATAGAATGCAAATTAAAAATAGAAAAATTGCAAACTTGGACATTTCAGAATTTTTTAAATGAAAAAATATTAAAAAAATTTTGCTAAGAATTTTTTAAAGTTTTAAAAATAAAAATAGCTTATGCTATTTAATATATTGCGAAAGTCTTTTTAAAAGCATAGTCGCGTGCGTTTTTCAATACAAGAATTGAGTAATTCATATATTGGGGAAAACTTTATTTTGGCGCACATTATGGTATTCGTCCCACAAGCTCTTAAGCATCCCATGAGCTTTAAAGCGTCTCATCAGTAAGCTTCACATCACCTATGCGTCCCAATTATATGTAGTGCATTTTCAAGCATTTGAATAGAATAAATGACAAAAAATCTCTATGTTAATTAATAGAACGCGATTGTTCCTATAATCTCTAATACATACTTTCATTTTCTATAAGGCTCATAGTTGTTTAGCTCTATTACAGAAATCATTTTATTACTTAGTTATTTATAGGAGCAAACTTACCCAAAACATTATAAATTATTCTCTTTCTTAAGCATTAGCTCGACTATTTTTTAGAGAATTGTATTTTTCTATATAAAATCTTATAATAAATTCAAAATCATATCCGAGCCATGAAATTTCTTCTTTGCCAGCCAATCTTTAACATTTCCTTGCATTTTTTTTAAAGGGCAAGGACATTATTTCTTATTTATTTCTTGCACTTAGAATAACTTAGAATAAGATTATATAAGAAAAAGCTTGACTCGCTATTTTTTGGCTCGCAAAATGCTTTCTTGTCTTATATTAGCTCGCAAATTTGATTTGCAATATATTAATAGCTCAAGCAATATGTCTTTAAAAAGCTGTCATATTCTATTAATGCATTATATTCATTTGAAATTTTATATAAAACTGTTTGCCGTTTACTCTTTCTCCCCATTATCTCTAATAAAAAACCTCCCAAAAGAATGGCATACCATATGAAATTTTTAAAAATATCATTGATATAAATTAAAGACAAATATAAAATTTTCAAGACTAAACAAGCAGTTTGGCCCTCTCAGTTCGGGCCGCTGAAAAAAAGACAGTGACGCGAATAGGCAGATTTTGCACTATGTTCCAAACTGAGGGAGGGACCGAATTGAAGGTTTTTATTCATTGGCCTTTTTAGACACCTTAAAAATGAATTTTTCAATTCTGGCAATTTTTTCTTTTTATTTTTTCGCTCAACTATGTGTAATCGCATGTATGGAGGGAAATCCTGGCGGAAAATTGCCTGATAAAGCAAATTTTAATGAGAAACATCCTGGAGGAAAGATGCGTGTAAAAGGAACTCCTGTTGGAAAAATAGAAGGGCAAGCAAGCTTTAGTGGGAAACCAGGAGGAAAATTTCTCGATAATATGAGAAGTCAATATGGAAATCCGGCGTTAAGGGCTTATCATCAAAATTGGCATCCATATGAAGCGCCCCCTGTTGGACCAATCACGCAAGAGGAGATCAATAACTACCGTCGCCATCAAAACGTTAATAAATTTCCTGATTTACATGCTCCACCAGAAGGTAAATAAGATGGCTTTAAATACATAAAGAAATAAGATTTGGAAGTTAGGTTTAAGCTGGATTTCTCAATTTGGAAGCTAGGTTTCTTAAGAAGATATGAATAACTTCCACCGCTATCAAAATATTAATAAAGGTTCACAAAATGAAAATCAACGTAGTTCTAAATCTTAAAATAATTTGGGTCAGGACATCGGCCCAACATTAAATTAAAGATGTCTCCCGAACCTGCCGAACCTGAATAAAAAGTCCAATAAACCGAACTTAAGTGTAAACAGAGGATTGATCATGATTGATAGCTCGAAAATTGTCGATAACAGTGTTTTTAGGTGGATAGATCTAAGAAGCTTCTATTAATTTTTAAATTTTTGTATTGATATCAATATTATAAATGAAACTTTATATGTATAATAATCTGGAAAATTTAGATAACGCCATTCATCAACACAATCGAGCTCAATTGCCCGATTTAAATGTTCAACTGGAAGAACATCATGATGGTATTTAATTAAAATAATGAGATAAGTTATAAAGCTAGGTTAGAATCGGAGAGGGATAACAGGATGGATAATCTTGACTAAAACATTTTATTGAAATTAACAATATTAATTTTAATTAATAGTTAGTTAACTTTTTTAAATCAAAAATCATTATAAAATTAAAACCATTATTCAAGCTATGGAATTTGAACTTGGTCCTCAATAGACTTTGAATGAGACCGATATAAAAGAAGGATGATATATACAAGTAAATCAAAACTTTTGGAAATTCAAAAAATTAGAAATTATTGAGTAAACTAAAGTAGCAAGAAATTTTCATTGAAATATCCTTCGCCTAAAACCATATTTGGTATTATATTTCTAAAAAGTAGAAAATAAATTTAGATATATTTTTAATTTTCTTGATTTATAATTTTTTTATTCTAATTAAGTCAAGGGGCATTTATTTAAAAAACAATCATAAGTTCCATGAAGAAATACCGGACTGTGGTAAGGGAGATAAATGTTTAGGCCAAATATGATATTGAGGAAAAGGCTGGGGTATTTTTAGATCAAATTAAGGGACAAAATATAAACAGAAAGTGAATAACAAAAATAAGCTAAGAGTCAAGAATTGGTTGGAAGGTCGGGAGACCTTTATATTTAGAAAAAGGTCAACTTTATTTTTGCATGTGAAAATGCAAATTGTTTATTTGATTAAGCGTATGGGATTTTCTCATTATTTTGTATTTTTTACAAATTGAATTTCGTTAAAAAAGGACTTCGTTGGTATTTGTCGGTCTGAGGGATAAATAATTTCAATTGACAAGTTATTGTCCAAAATATAAATCGTTTTTGAAAAGAAACTAAGTTTTATAGCTCGGGTCAAAACTGATAGTCTCTTTTTGAGCGATATACTGTTAATTTTTTGTTATTCTTTAAAAATCGGGGTTTTCTCATTATTTTGTATATATTCGGGGTTTTCTCATTATTCATAAATAATTATCTGACTCCATAGGCTTAGTAAATTATATTTAAAAATGTAAAAATTTGAATTTTAAAGGTATAAAAAAACTGATAGTCTCTTTGTCAAAACTGATAGTCTCTTTTTGAGCGATATACTGTTAATTTTTTGTTATTTTTTTTAAAATCTTTAGGGTATTGTCTCTTTATTGTTCTACATAAGTTTTAGTCGAGCAATAAAGAAAATAAAACCAAAATGATTCATTTCATAAATAATTTTCATTACTTAATCAAATCAAATATAAATTTTTAATTTTTATACTCTAAATTTAAATAATTTAAAAATAAATAAAAATCGTAATAATAACTTGTAATCTTTTATATCAAATCATTTTTTGTTTGCATCTCTTTCTTCAATTCAAATTTACTCAGATTCGTCAACATCGTCTTGGGATTCAGTTTCTTCCTGCTTAATGTTATTTCCAACATTAGTTTGGGGGTTTCCTTAGATTTATAAAATTTTAACTAAAAATTTGTCATAGAAATAAACCGGGATTCGACTGGATTCCAGACGATTCAGCATGAAAATCTAAATTAATTAATTGTTAAACAAATTAGAATTGCAATCCTAGGGGTTAATAAAAATTATGAGTAATTTTTTATTCTATCTACATTCTAACAACTGTGCTACTTTTACAATTTTATCAGTAATTAGTCTGTAATCATATTTTATCATTCTTATTTAACGGAAAAATATAAAAAAGATACATGGACGAAAATCATATCCATATGGACGTTGCATAGAAGCAAATTGACTAGATGAAGGCATTTGAGCAGGTGGAAGTCCTTCAAAAATTGACTTGTGTTTCCAATCTTGTGCTTTATATTAAAATAAATTTTTATATAATGACTTTATCTTTTTTTAATAAACTTGATCTACATAGGCCTCGTAAAGTAGATGTAAAAATTTGAATTTTAAGTGTATTAAAAATTGTGCCTTGATTCTTAAAATATGTGGATCGTTTCTTATTCTTTAGCCAAATTCCTAAAATTTGACGTTTCTGTTATCAATAAGCTAGAAGGTCCCATCCATTCTATGCAACAATTAAATATTATTTGCCTACACTTACGTGCGATTTCCTTTCCTTTTCCTTCAACATGTTCTGGTTTGAACTTTTGGATATCTTGAGGGTCTCTAATAGACAATGTCTCTTCCTTTATACGTATTGGCATTGTAAGTTTCTCATCAGTTTGGGTTGAAGCTTTTGTAGTTTTAATTTCTAAGTTTTTAGTTATATTATAAAATAATCTCGATTAATGTAATTATGCCTATTTTTGTAAGTATGACTTGACCTTCTTTAATGTGGACCAAATATGTTCTTAAGGATAAAACTTTATTACCCCTGATATCCGGGTCTTACTAAAGTTTACTGGCAAATGTAGCGTTTCATTAAAGCTTTTATTCTCAATCTTAATGGGACTCGATTTGCAAATTTTATCGAAATTTTGAATAAATTTAATCTCATTTACTATAAAACACCAAAATGAACTTTATTTTATGCTAGTTTCTCATTAAAAATTTTTTATAATATTACGTTCAAAAATTGCTTTCAAATGCTTCATGTTCTGTTTGTGTGATTTTAACATATTTTCACTTTGTTGATTGCACTGTTTTGTTAACTTTTTAAGTTTTAACATGTCTTGCTTAATAACTTTTTGATTTTTGTTTATTTTATGTTGAACTTTACAAAGTTTTCCCCAATCATTTCGTAACTTTTTTATTTGATGCATTTGAAGTTTGGAACAAAGCATTACCATGCGACGATCATTTGGATTTACGTGTTGATTTTGGATTATAGAACGATGGCTTGATCCTGTGCGAGTTTGGCGGCTCTGTACACGGACTCTCCGGCCATTTCCACTGTGGTCTCGATTATCTATTTCCTCTTCTTTTCCAGAAGAATCACTCTCATCTTTATCCTTGTCTTTACCACCACATTCCAGCATCTCGAATAATATGAACAATAAAAATAGAAGAATTGTTAACTTTGATATTTTCATGCTATGAATTTTTTAATTAGAATTTATTTTAAAGAGTAAAAAATTTTGTAACATAAAAAGATGATTGCTTTTTACAAGCAAAAAACACGGAATGATATAATTGCCAGAGATCCAAGGATCGAAAGTCTAAACTTTTTCCTCTGTCTTACTATTAGAGAAAATTTAAAAAGTTAAAAATAAAAATTGTTAATTATGAATTAATATGTATAAACGACTGCCCTTTTAAAGACAAGATTGCGTGCGTTTTATTAAATTGTCAGCCAAATTTTGCTATAATAAATCTGAACTTTAATTGAAGTTCGAAAATTCGAACTTTATTTTTATTTCGAAACAGGCTTTAATTGGTAGGTTATATTTTTCGTGTTAAATTATTTAAATTGCTAAATTGTTTAAAGTTTAACAAAATATTCTTTGTTTGCGTATTTTAGTTTAACGGCAACAATCAATTTAGTTCAGGAAATGAAACGGGACTGAAACGTGAGTACTGAAACGTGCTGACAGAAACGGGAGAAAACCGCTATTCGTAAAAAGAACTACGCGGCTAAAAAAGTTCTATAAATTTTCTGTTGTTATTCAAATTAATTTTATGGAAAAAATTTTTAAAATATGTTTCCTTCCCAAATCTCTCACTGCCCAATTACTTCTGCCTAACTCACCAGACATGCTTGGTTAAAACTCAAAAATTTCTAAAACTCAAAAAATTCAAGCAAAAAATCTAACTGTAAATTTCAAAATCTATTTTGAAATTTCAATTATTAATAAAGTTTAACTATTTTCGAAATTTCGATTTTTCTTTATTTGTAGCTTGTAAACTTATTTTGGCCTGGTTCTTTGTAAATGGATACAAAAATAAGGACATTGCCCTTTTAATTAAACTCAAGGTATTGCGAAAGCTTAAAGGGCATTGAGTCTTGCGATCATTTTATAGATTGGATAGAATATTGCATCATCCTTATAAATTTTTACTAGAAAAAAAGAATCCTCCATAAAAGAGTTGAGATAGTAATAAAGAAATAGTTTAAAGTTTATATGTTTTGTTTAAGGTTTTTAGCATTATTTAACACTGACCATCAGGGTTGTCCTTTCCAAAACAATGAAATATTGAGAAGCCACTCAAAAATGTGGCAAAAATATGACAAAAATAAGATAGAAATAGGGCATTATTTTAAAAGATTACAGAAAATTTCTAGTTTGTTTATTTTTTAAACTTAATTTAACTTAATTTATGCCGCCAAGTCAATAATTCATAATGCCGCCAAGTCAATAATTAATTATGTAACGCGCTCATGTTTTTAAAATGAGATTCTCTAATAGACGCACGCAAATGTCGAAATACAGGGGCGAGTGGAGAAGGGAATGATGGGGAGTAATTTTTATTTTCAATGGAGTAAATTTAATTTTGAGAGATATTGTTTCTTCCCAATAACATAAAACATGAAGGTTTATTTAAATTAACTCAAATAAAATTTTTAGAAAAATCAAAATAGGAGTTTAAGAAGATAATATAATAGGAGTTTAAGAAGACCCGCATTTTGATCATTTTGATATACTTGAAAGTGCTGACGGAACGCGGTCTTCAACTTTTTTGTAAGATCTTAGTTGTGCCATGATTACTAAATTAATTTCAAAAAAATTTTCTCCCAAAAAATTTTCACCAGAATTTTTTGATTGTGTATTGTACAGTGCTTTTTGGGACTTTTAAAAGAGATGAAATTTTGCGGACTGAATTTTTTGCAAAAAATTGAAATTATAGAATCACGTTGATTAGCCATAATAGAGAATTGAATGAGCTAAAAAAATAAGCATAAACTCGAATAAAAATATCAACAATAAAAAAAGTTATAAGGATTTTAAAAGTGTCCAATTACTTATGACGCACCCTGTATTTAATGTTTGCAAAGGATTTTTAATCAAATAAAAACAAATTCTAAAGTGTATTCAAAATTTGAATAAATTTATGAAAAAATATAAATTGTTCTCCAATAACTAATAATATCAAACTACAGTGCTTCTTTTTAACTCGTTTTCTGTACAATTAGAATTTTCTTTTCATTCGTCTCCATCTGTATCGGATTCAGTTTTTTCATCATCAGTTGAAATATTCCCAACATTGAGTTGAGTGCTTCCTTAAAATTTATAACATTTTAAGCAAAAATTAAAAAATTAATAAACCAGGATTCGGTTGCATTCCAGCTGGTATAACATAATGATCTAAATTGATCTATTAAGATTTATCAAAAGTTTAGCTGTTAGCAAGAGCCATCTCCGAAATTTATAGTAACGATCCTTTTTTCTTATAACTATGCATTTTGCCAACGGATTTACTTTTGACTTTATAAATCTTAGACGCACTAATAGTTGAAAATGCTAGTCTAAATATCGCAAAAATGCAATTTTTCACATATAACAATATCTCACTTAATCCTCGAAAACTATTAGATATGTTGCCTACATTGGACTCAGTTCAGGTATAACCAAGTGGTTTAGAAGTTTGTTAATGATATGATATTACATGAATTCTTTGAGTTCCAAAAGCATAGTAGGCAAGTCTAAATTTTTATCAATGGATTCTAATTTTCATAGAATTTCATAGATTGCTATCTTGTAGCACATTTCGAAGGCTTTCGATTACTGGATTTTATTTTTAAAGCAGGGTTATGACAATTTTGAAACGGAAGAAATTAAATTACCGTTAACAAAATTTGCATGATGAGATGCTCCTTGATTAAATTGTCCTTCATGAGAAGCCGAAAATTGAAAAGATGGTTGTTGATGATATCCTCCATTTAGATTAAAGCCTAGTGGATATCCTGCAATTTGGGGCACACTAGAAGAAATCATGTTTCCAAATCCATTATGTTGTTTATTTTCTTCAAAAGTCTTTCCACTGACATTCTTTTCTTAAATAATTGATAAGCAATCAGAAAATATTTTTATTCGCAATTTAAGAGGGCTTTAAGGATTGTTGAAAATTTAGGTTGATTGATTGATCTTTAAGGATAAGCATTTACCTTCCCTATATCGAGCATGGCCTTTTCTAACTGCAATATTCATTTTCTGTTTCATTTTTCCACTCAACTGTTCCACTCCAGTACTGGTATTTCCAATAATTTGGCTAACATGTCCTTGTAAACCTTGATCTTGGCCAGCATGTCCAAAAGCAATAGCTGCTTGTCTTTTATGTTCTTCAAGCACTTAAAATATCTCTTTTTATTTTATTTAATACCCAATAATATTTTTGATAACCCATGTTATCATATTTTATTAACACCCATCTAAATATAAAAGTACTCGGACTTAAAATATACCTTCTATTTTATTTCGAGTCTCTTTTAGACTTTGACAGGCCTTTTCATATTTTTGCTTATTTATATTGACACTACGTTCGAAATATTCTTCTCTTCCTTTCAATTTAGCAATTTCTTTATCTATTTTTTCGAATGAACCATAATTCATGCATTCAGATAAATGGAATAAAATACAAATAAAAGTTAGAAGAGTAAGAGGTTTCTTCATACTTAAATTAAAAAATAAATAATATGTAGAATAAATGTCAATTACGAGATAATATAAATGAACGTAAAAACAATAAACATCCTAATTTTTAACATCTTTCCCTTTGCCTTCATATAGGAAAGTGCAAGCCTGCATGTTTTCAGAATTTATATTTAAAAATAAATACCGTATTTCCTAAAATAAAGCCCCATGCTAAATTAGTGCCCCACCCTAAAATAGAGCCCCACTTTGGAGGATAGTTGAAAAATAGAGCCCCATGGGGCTTTATTTTAGGAAATACGGTATTTCTTTTTGTAAAGAATTTTAAGGATTTTTAAATTTAATAAAAATTTAAAAAATCAAATTTGATAAATTAAAATTAATATTTGAATTTAATAGCTGCATTCATTATAAGGGATGACAAGCGCGCTTAACATATAGCCACTAACGCAAGACCATCAATGAAGACGCCCTCCTCGCAATAAATTAACAAGCAAGTTTTAATGGATAGAGCGGCAAAAGCAGCAATGCCGCTAATGCCAGGACTCTATGTAAAGCCAATAAAATTATCGGCAAACTATCTTTGATTTATTTTATTGTTTATACATTTATTCAAGCTCACATCTCTTATAAGTAACTCTCTCGCATTAATTAAAAAATAATAAAAAATAAAAAATAGTTTAATTAAGAATTTTAAAGAGCATGATATTTTGTTGTGAATATCTCCTCTTTCTCCTTATTTCTCTTACAAGACTTTTATATAAGTTAGTGTTAAAAGGAGAGATAACGCGCGACAACGTGTAATAAATCGCTAACGACTTTACAAGCATTGAATTCGATTGTAATTCGCGTGTATTTCTTTCATCATCTCTCTATTTCCCTCTATCGCAGACACTGACAAATAAATTTATATAGCAGAGAGAGAGGTTGTAAAGCGGGAACATCAAAAATCAGAAGTTTCAAAAATTCTATCAAGTCTTAAGTGGCAAACATTATAAGCTAATAAAAATTTAAATAGGAAATCAATGAAAAATTTTAGAATTTTAAGATGGAAATTCAATAATTATTCATAATTCTGAAAAATTTTGAGTGATTAATGGCTACTAATAGAATTGTACTGATTGAGATAATTTGGAGGGATTAAAGCTATATATAGGTATATAAGGGGATTTGATTGGTTTCTAAGAATATAATTGGTTTAAAGGATATTGAAAGATTATAGTAGCATATACAAGGCCAATATGCTACCCATATGTTAATGGCAAATTTTAATTTGAAGTCGAGAAAACATCTATTTTAAATTCATTTGACTTTAAGGAGGGATAAAAGAGCAAATTAATACATAGTCAATAAACGGAATTCGGAGAAACATCCCAGATAAATACATGTTTTTTAGATTATTATTTAGTAATAAACAATTTAAATGCAATAATATTTTTAAAGAATCAATTATTGAAAATCAAATAGCTATTATTTGCCCTATCTCTTATAAAAAATTTTTACCCCCTTAAAAATAAAAAATACTCACCATCATCCCTCCTCCCCATCATCCCCTCCTCCCCATCATCCCCTCCTCCCCATCATCCTCTTCTCCCTATCATCCCCTCCTCTCTATCATCCCCTCCTCCCCATCATCCCCTCCTCCCCATCATCCTTAACCCATCTAACGCGATTATAGAGAAGCATGTATTTCGACATATGCGAGCGTGTCTTAGAGAATCGCGTGTTAAATACATGCGCGTGTTTTCTTGGCGCTTAACATCCATCCTATACAAAGTTTTTGTATAAACAAGTGGACTACAAACTTATTTTGACTAATCAATTTGGAAAATTTTTTAACATTTTTAGAAAATCCACAAAGATTAACTCCTTTTAATGTTTGACTAAATCCCGATATATCCTTCTCGATATGTCCTCAGTTTCAAATAAATCCCACTTTAGTTAATTAGAATAAAAATTGTTATCAATCAAGTAAAAAATATTTATCTAAATTTATCCTCTATTTTAAAAAAAATATAATACCAGATACATGTTTTAGTTTCAAAGAAAATTTTTTGCTACTTTAGTTTACTTAATAATTTTTCTAATCTTTAGTATTTCAAAAGTTTGATTTAAATATATCATCTTTCTTTCACTTTCGTTCCATTCAATGCCTATTGAGGTCCACGTTCAAAATCCATAGCTTGAATAATGGTTTTAATTTTTAATAATTTTTGATTAATAAAGATAACTAACTAATAATTAAAATTAATATTGTTAATTTTAATAACGTGTTTTACGTAAGATTATCCAGTTATTATCCCGCTTTAGTTCGAACCTATCTGTCATTAATTATTTCATTATTTTTATTTAAATACCATCAATATGTTCTTCCAGTTGAACATTTAAATCAGGCAATTCATATAAGTTTAGATATATCAACATATGTAGAAACATTTAATGAGCCTTAAATAATTTATTTTTAAAAATAATTTATCCTTTAAAAATAATTTATCCTTTAAATAATTTATCCTTTTGTATTTCTTACGCTTATTGATAGATATGTTGACAAAAATTTTTTGGATTTTTCTTCCTTATTTAGTTAAATTATTTTTACTACCTTTATAATTATGTTACACCAAAATTTTTGAAAAAAATGATAAAAAAATAAATTTTGATAAAACCGCTTCTTTTTTCGAATTTTAAATGCCAAAATAATGTATTTTATCACATATATAAAAATCAGACCAATTCATCCAGAAAAACTCGAGATCTTAACGAAAATATGGGTTCATTTATAATTATGTTACACACCATAGTGCAAAAGTTAGTAGTCCGAATTCGTGTGTCCATTACACGTGTGTCCATTAGCTATATAGCTTACAACGTATAGTTTGGACAGATACATTTAGACTAAAATTTTGCAATCTCTTAAGCTTTGTAAAAAAGTACAATAATCAGATCTTGAGTGAGAACAGGAGATTGATCATGGGTGATAGCTCGAAATTGGTGATAACTGTGTTTTTGAGTGTAGGATTGACCTAATAACCGTATATGAGCTTTTATTGATATCATTTTTATAAATGAAACGTTAATGTATAATAATTTGGAAAATTTAGATAACATTCAGCAACAAAATCAAGCTGAATTGCCCGATTTAAATGTTCAACTCGAAGAACATATTGATGGTAATTAAATAAAAATAATGAAATAATTTATGACAGCTAGGTTCGAACTAAAGCTAGATAATAACTGGATAATCTTACGTAAAACACGTTATTAAAATTAACAATATTAATTTTAATTATTAGTTAGTTATCTTTATTAATCAGAAAATATTATAAAATTAAAATCATTATTCAAGCTATGGATTTTGAACGTGGTCCTCAATAGGCATTGAATGGAACGGTAGAAATGAAGGATGATATATTTAAATCAAAACATTTGAAATTCTAAAGATTAGAAATTATTAAGTAAACTAAAGTTGGAAAAAATTTTTATTGCAATAGCTTTCGCCTAAAACAAGTATTTGGTATTATATTTTTTAAAAGTATAATTTAGATAAATTTAGATAAATATTTTTTACTTGATTGAAAACTTTTTATTCTAATTAACTAAAGGGAAATCTATTTGAAACTAAGGATGTATCGCGAAGTATATATCGGGATTTAAACAAACATTAATTTAAACAAACATTAAAAGGAGTGAATCTTTGTGGATTTTCTAAAAATGTTAGAAAATTTTCCAAATTGGTTAGTCAAAATAAGTTTGTAGTCCACTTGTTTATACAAAAACTTTATATAAGATGATTTTAAGCCGACAAATATATGCGCTCATATATTAACACGCGATTCTCTAAGACACGCTCGCATATGTCGAAATACATGCTTCTCTATAATCGCGTTAGATAGGTTGAGGAGGATGGGATGATGGGGAGGAGGGGATGATAGGGAGGAGGGGATGATAGGGAGAAGGGGATGATGAGGAGGAGGGGATGATAGAGAAAAGGGGATGATGGGGAGGAGGGGATGATAGAGAGGAGGGGATGATGGGGAGGAGGGGATGGATGATGGAGAGTAATTTTTATTTTTAAAGGGGGAAAATTTTTTTAAAAGGGATAGGGCAAATAATAGCTATTTGATTTTCAATAATTGATTCTTTAAAAATATTATTGCATTTAAATTGTTTATTACTAAATAATAATCTAAAAAACATATGTATTTATCTGAGATGTTTCTACGAATTCCGTTTATTGACTATGTATTAATTTGCACTTTTATCACTCAAAGTCAAATGAATTTAAAATAGATGTTTTCTTGAATTCAAATTAAAATTTGCCATTGGCATATGGGTAGCATATTGGCCTTGTATATGCTACTATAATCTTTCGATATCCTTTAAACCAATTATATTCTTAGAAACCAATCAAATCCCCTTATATACCTATATATAGCTTTAATCCCTCCAAATTATCTCAATCAGTACAATTCTATTAGTAGTCATTAATCACTCAAAATTTTTCAGAATTATGAATAATTATTGAATTTCCATCTTAAAATTCTAAAATTTTTCATTGATTTCCTATTTAAATTTTTATTAGCTTATAATGTTTGCCACATAAGACTTGATAGAATTTTTGAAACTTCTGATTTTTGATGTTCCCGCTTTACAACCTCTCTCTCTGCTATATAAATTTATTTGTCAGTGCAAGCGATAGAGGGAAATAGAGAGATGATGAAAGAAATACACGTGAATTAAAATCGAATTCAATGCTTTTAAAGTCGTTAGCGATTTAATACACGTTGTCGCGCGTTATCTCTCCTCTTAACACTAACTTATATAAAAGTCTTGTAAGAGAAATAAGGGGACCTCGTTCAAACTATTTCTTAATTAAATTATTTATTATTATTATTTTTTAATTAATGGGAGAGAGTTACCTAAAAGACATTGAGCGTGAATAAATTTATAACCCCTGTACTGTGCTTATATTTAGAAAATTTGCCTCATTTTTGCGGCATTTACAATGCTGCCTGCATTTATAAAACCTGAAGACTTAAGTAGAGAAGTTTTGTTGTCTAATTCAATTTTGGCTCCAAATTTCCATTTTCAAGAATTAGTTTTTATTTTACCTTAGTTAAAAATCTATACGGTCAAAATTTTGCAAGGAATTAATTTATTTTTATATGATTAATTTTAAATAATTAATTTTTATTACATAATTTTTAAAAGATGAAATTATCAAAATTTGTTATTTTTCTTTTCTTTATTTATATTTTATTTAATTTAACATATGGATTTTATGAAGGAGGTAGAAATTTAAATTCAATTTAAATGCTTTATTAATTATTAAAATATTTTTAAGAATCATCAAATCCTCAAGCAAATCCTCAACCAAATTTTCAACCAAATTTTCAACATCCAAACTTCGGTGCTCATCCTGGTTATGTTCCAATCCCACAAAGTTGACCTTAAATTTTCTTAAATTTATTAAATAGTTATTTGTAAATTTTATATTAATAATGCAAGTCTCTAGACAGTCTCTAGCTATTTCTCATTCAGCTAGTTTAAAAGATTATTCAGCTGTTGGGAGATAACTTTAAACACGACGCCTCCTAAGTAAATTTAGTTATCAAATAGCTATATGCTTTACAATACTAAATAGTAAAATTTGGTTTACTATTAGCAATGGAAGAGTCAAAACATTTGAAGGTTATAAAATCATACCAAATTATTTTGTAACATATCTTATTAAGAAAATTTTAGATTATTAATTAAATTTTTGTGATTTTTCAGCAAATGTTCATGGCTATCATATTCTAACTCCAACTCAGCATGGTAGTGTATTTAGTTGAATTTATTTAAGAAAATGTTTTTAAAAAATATTAAGGTCAGAAACCAGGACATTATGGCAATTTAATTTCTTTCAATCAAAGTGTTCCTGGATATGCTCCTTCAAGTAAGGCTTATGTTATCCCCGATGTACTCTTTTTCTGGGGTTATTTTGTCGTATTATTATAAGAAAATAAAGGATTTAGAATCCGGTTTTGTATCATGAGAACTTATCATAACTAAAACATTTGATGATATGGAATTTAAGATAATGTTCGGTAGAATCGAAAATAATATTTTTTGTATCTAAAATTATTATAATTGAGGTGGACTGCCTGTTGGTGAAACTAGGAACAATATTATATCAATTAATCAAAATCATCCTGGTCATGTTAACCAGCATCAAACTTCTCATAATCCTATACGTAAATATGCTAGTATTTCTCCAATAACTAATTTAACTTTTGCCTATTTTTAGAAAATGTTCAAAACTATAATATTCTAAAACCAACTCTACCAGAAGGTAAAATTTAAATAAAATATTTGTATGATATTATTAAGATCAAAAACATGGAACGTATGGTAATTTAATTTCTTTCGATCAAAATGTTCCTGGATATGCTCCTTCAAATAATTCGAATGCTCCTGGATATATTCAATCAAGTAATAATTTTAATTTATTTAAATACTTATTGATAGTTATGTTTAGGGATCGGATTTTTATGTCGTAAAAACCTTATAATAGGTACCTAAATAAGTTGTATAATAAGCTAAAATAGGCGACAATAATGGGGAAATAGTTATGTGAGTCTCTAATCTCTAAAATTTTTATAATGAAGGTGGACTGCCTGTTGGAGGAGCTAGCAATATGATAGTAAATAATCAATCTGACCATTTCAATCAACAGCAACCTGTTCATCTTACTCAACAACAAACTGTTATGCCTAATATGCATCAACAGTATCGTTTTAATCCTTTTCGTAAGCTTCTTCGCTATTTTAAATTTATTAAGATTGTTTTTAAATTTATTTTACAACTTAATTATTTTAAATGTTTCGTTCATTAAAGTAGCTTATCACTCCTTAAAACTTAAATAAACGTTTACCGTACGAGCCAAATATTTATCTTTTGTTTTAACCTTCCAAAGCGTCAAGTAAATTGAATTTTTCATGTAAATTGAGTAAATTGAATTTTGTAATTGAATTTTGATTTGGATTGGAAAGAGCCATTATTAGCTTGTGTATTTTATATTAAATAATTTTTGCTGTTTCGAAAATGTCTGAGTTTGTGACTTGAACAGTTTAGATAATATATGTATTGCGTGGGCTACGCACTTTGCATCCCTCTACCAAACTCCCTTCAATGTTAAAAATTATAATTTTTCCTTGTTTTTCAGAAAATGTTCCTAACTATCATATTCTAACTCCAACTGAACAGGATGGTAAATTTAGTTTAATTTATTTAATAAAATATTATTATACTTTTATAAAGGTCAACAAACTGGGAATTATGGCAAATTAATTTCTTTTGATCCAAATGTTCCTGGATATGCTCCCGAAAGTAAACTTTAATTTTATGTATAATACAAAACAAAGTAGAGTATAGTGCCATATTCTACACGAATTTTTTATTTTAGTTAACCGACAAGGTGGGCAACACTAATGGATTGCATAGGATAGCAAAAGAAGCATATGACAATTGAGAATTTTGTTTAACTTTTTCATATAATAGTTTTTTATTTTCGGTTTTTTGGTATTTCATTAATCTGTACTGAGACACTCTGTTTTAATTATTTAAAATTCAAAATGCTTCAATTTTTCAAAACTTGATTAAAATTTAAAATCTGTTTATAGTAGATTAAAAGTAAAGTAAAAATAAAAGTAAATAATTTCTACTTGTACCTGTTTAAACTTGCCGTTTTCATTTTCGTATTTTTCTTTTGTCTTTTCAATTATATATTAGTAGAAAAAAGTTGGAAATATAAACCTTCCATTTTTTATAAATTTTTTATTATTATTTGCCATATTTAAATCTTCCAACCTTTTGTGAAAATTTAAAGACATTTTTAGATTTTTTCGTAAAAATATGGAAGAAGAGTTAAACACTTAAATAAATATTAGTAATTAAAAATTTATTTGGAATTTAATCAGGATGTAAATTCTGAGATAAGACAAGAGATATAGTTTTAATTAGGGAAAAATTTTGATCTTAAAAGACAAAAGATATTTCAAGCCATGGCTGAGAAGGATGCCTCAACATGGGATGTCTGAACATATAAAAGCTTTCGAATAAGCTACACCAAGTATGGTTGATTCAGCTTATCGAAGAGCATCGACCCATACAAGGGCGTCACAGATTTGACTATTTTGAACCAAGTTATGGAAGGTTAAGATTTAACTTTTATAATCATTATATTCTAAATTTATAGGCTCCCGGACAATGCGTCAGTGGAAAATGCGTAAGTGGACAATCAGTCAGTGACGATATAAAATGATTAAAAGTGATGATATAAAGAGATAAAAATTCACAGATATCCCTCCAAATCGGCTGATCTCCATCTTAATCCAACAAATAACTTAATATCTCTGTTAATCCTCCCAAACCCGAGATATCGGCCTTAATCCCAATAAATTCCTCTATATCTCTTTTAAACCCCCAAAATCCCTTTTTAACTACTCCTAATCTGTTTATATCCCATCTTTAATCCTTTTATATCACTTTTTATCCCTTTACATCATCACTTTTAATCACTTTATATCAATACTGACCGATTGTCCACTGACGCATTTTCCACTCACGCATTGTCCACTGACGCATTGTCCTGACACGAATTTATATAATCTAAAAAATGAAAATTCATTTGCTAACAACTAATAATGAGAGGCATGATTTTTAGGTTTTTCCCTATTCTCATTTAATTCATTCAGGTTTGAGAAGCTTGAATCATTTCTTAGTTCGAATTATGTCATATTAATTCCTTTATCTCACTTTAGTCGTTTGAAACTCAATCACTTTGTGGGATCTCGAGAATGATACTTTGCTTATCTCTATGTAAACTAAATCTTTTACAAGAGTTGTTTACACTAGTGCAAAGGCGCACTCTTTAAGAAAGCACTTGTTAATGAATTAAATAACGGAAAATATTAAAGAATATTTTCAATGCGTAATTTTGAATAAATGTCTAATTTTTTAAATTTCTCAACATATTTTTTTCTTACTCAGTCATTTGTCAAATGAGTGTGACTAGACTTGCACTTTCCTTTGTCGGCAAATATTAATCGAGGGAAAGCAACGGCATGTTTGTTTGCAATACCTCATTTCAGAATTTTAATATAAACAATAATTGTCGACGTTGCCTAAAGAATGTCTGTGTAGGGCAAGTAATTTTAATAGGCTTTTTAATTTCATCAAAACCAAATATCCTTCAGTTTTTCTTCTTCTTAACTTATTGACTGTGAATGCTCTGAATCCTTTGCTACTCCTCGGTGAGTTCGGTTGATTTACTAAAATATGAAATTAAAAAGCCGTTAAGGGATTTGAGGGAATAATTTTTTACAGAAAGGGTATTATTGCGGCGATAAAACATGTTAATAAATTAATTATTTTGTAATTTTTTCTTATGACTTTGACAATTTGAAATAGCATGTGTATTCATGAATTAGACAATTAGACAAATATGGAGCCCTTTAATCAATTATTCTCTATTTCTCTAGCTGTGCAAATTTGTTAATGAATGCTTTATGTCTATGTAAGGCAAATATGCAGACAGTCAAAATTCTTTAAGAGGCCATTAAGGCAAATCCAACATAGTGACACTTCAACAATCATAATATCGGCTTTTTAAATGTTTGACAAGTAATGGCTAGGTCTTTAATTGTCTGAAGAAAAAGAGAAAATAAATTTTAATATATTATTCGAGATTTGTTTATCATTTCTTTTTTCATAATAATGGAGTTTCATGCCTCAATGTCAGGGAACTTTAGGCGGTTAGGAGTAGAGCTACATATCTCCTGGATCCACACATTTCTAATTAAATTTAGAGAATAAACTACAAACCTTGTGATGGCAGACAGTAATACCCGCAATCATAAGAGATGTTGTTTTATTTTATTAAAAGGGCATGTATACTTTTGATTTTTATTTTTATTCTTACCGCTTATTTATGATTTCTCATAAAATAAATCAAAGAGTAGCCGGCCCGATAATTTTTTTGCTTCACATATTCCTGTGGTTGGGGACATAATCCTGGCGTTGCCGCTTTATCCACTAAAACATGCCTGTTAATTTATTGCGAGGAGGGCGTCTTCATTGACTGTCTTGCGTTAGTCGCTGCATATTAAGCGCGCGTAACATCCTTTATAGTGAATGCTCTTTTAAATTCAAACATTATTTTTTAATTTATTAAATTAGATTTTATTTAATTTTTATTAAATTTTAATTTTATTAACAAATATGAAACCCTACATATTTACTTAAGTAATTACACTTTGTAATTATTTTTTCAACATCTCGTTGTACAGCGGGATTAATAGAGGTGTAGTAATATTTGAGTGATGCTAGCGTTGTTGTTATTAATGCTTAGCTTTTTGAGTTTTTAATATTTATCTGAGTTGACGAGCCCGAAAAAAATATCGAATCGTTCTTTGCTGGCAATTTAATAAAACGGAATCAATCGTGTTTTTAAAACAATTTAATAATTTTAATTTTTAAACTTTTAATTCTATCATATTTTATTTTTTCTTTTTAAGATAAATTTGGATTGTTAATTTTGAATTTTTTTAATTTTGAAATTATGATACTTTACAAACTTGTAATGTTCCTATTTTCAATTTGCATTTTATTTGAGATAATAGAATGTTCGGATAAAGGAAAAGTTATCACTGGCGCTGAATCTACTGGAGAAGAAGGGGCAACTGAAAATCAAGCTCGTAGAGGTCAAAGAGCGCGTGAAGGTGGACCATCTCGTGTAAGTGGACAAAGTCAAAGTGCTTATATTCTAAATCCACAGGAATATCCTACTGATCAGGAGAGGTTAAATCATATTCGTCAATTGAATCGTAGTATAAATAATCGCCAGATGGAAAGGGAAGAATTGTTGAAATTTAGCCAAACTGTCTTGGATTTAAAAGGCGAAGAGGAAAGAAATGAAAGAAAGGAATTCTTAAACACTATGAAAGGGATTGCTGACCAGAATAATGAAGAAATGAAAAAATTTATAAGCGAGAAAAAGGATGAATTCTTGAAATATGGGCGAGGTAATAATGATAATGACTTAAGAATCCTGCTGTTGTGTATGGGCGTCAGCCCTTAAAGTGTTTAGTATAAAAGCCAGTGAAAGCGTCAGTCTATTTGGATCATACTAGCGGGGCTAGTCACTGATCTCCTTCGTCTGTCCCATTCCCTTCGCCTACACATTGTTTATTTCTTCGTGTGATAAAGTGTTATTATTGTGCTCGTAGACTTTAGTTAAACCTCGGACACCTCGGGTCGTAACAAATGGCGCGGTCGACAAAAAGTGAAGTGTGGCGAAGTGTAGCGAATTGCTTTGGCAATTAGTGAAAGGTTTTGATTGTGAGTGGACAGACGTCGTAAGTTAGTGATCGGCATGAGTCGAAAGTGAATTGAGTGAATTGTTAGTGCGCATGGACCTGTTAGTTAGTAGTGACCTGAAAAGGACTCAGTGTGTGTGCCATTGGTCAAAGTTTAAGGCTGAAATGCCTAGTTTGAGGCTGAAATGCCTAGTGGTCCTGGAAGTGCGCAGATTTTGCCGATCAAGTTTTGAAGTGTCTGGCATTCAAGAGAATGTAAGTCCAGAAATTGAGAAAAAGGAAAAGTGTAAAAAGAGTGAAAAAATTTGGCAGCCTAAAAGGTGGGTAAGACCAAATAATGAAGTGAATTGTTAGTGAATAAAGCGAAGTTTGGCAGCCTAAGGGTGAGTAAGACCAAATAATGAGATTTGAGTTGAAAAAAAATGAGATTTGACCTTTTTTTATAATGAGATTTGACCTTTTTTTTTGACCAAATAATGAGATTTGACCTTTTTTTTCAAGGGGGGAGGTGTTGTGTATGGGCGTCAGCCCTTAAAGTGTTTAGTATAAAAGCCAGTGAAAGCGTCAGTCTATTTGGATCATACTAGCGGGGCTAGTCACTGATCTCCTTCGTCTGTCCCATTCCCTTCGCCTACACATTGTTTATTTCTTCGTGTGATAAAGTGTTATTATTGTGCTCGTAGACTTTAGTTAAACCTCGGACACCTCGGGTCGTAACACCTGCGCTTATTTATAGTAAAAGAAATAAAATTTTAGGGAAAAAAGCCAAGAAAGTTTCAAAGCCAGCTGGTGAGGGAACGGTTAAACCAAAAAGAGGAAAGGAAACGGCATTAACAATTAGAGACCCTGAAGAGATGCAGCCAAAACATGTTCAAAGGAAAGGAAGAGCGATCGAATGTAAGTGCCTAGCAGGGGTGTGACATTCTTTAAATAAATGCGAAAGAGGGAGGTGAAAAAAATTTGACAGAATTCGGCGGAAGACAGAAATGCACTATTGAGATTCTAATTCTCTATTACAGATAATTATTATAATTAGTATTAGTTAAATCTTTACATACTCTTAACCGATAGTAAAACCGACCTAAAAACAAACAAACACTTAATTTTTATTAAGCACAAGGTTTGGGAAAAAAGCCAATGTTTGCTGCACTTACACCTGGTCAGATGTATATGGATAGTCATCTTGCTTCACAGCAATATCCACATGGACATTATCTTCCTCCATGTAATTTTTATTACGTTTCAACGTAAAATACACATTACATTTCCAAACAATTTAATATAAAAGCCAATTTATTAAAGCAAAAAAACATTTTTAGTTATACTATGGGGACACGCCCAGAACACAGCAAAGCCATAACCTCTTATATGTATACTTACACTTAATAGACTAGAGTTTCACAACAAATTGCTTGATAATTTCAGATGTTATGAAAGTATAAATAATATCATCTATTTATTTACAAGCCTAAATTTTATATTTATAAGTATCTTTGTTTGAACACAATAAATTTTATTACATATTAAGCACAAGACTCGGGAAAACAGACAATTTATGGAGGAAAAACACAGAGTCAATTGCTTTCAGCTATTCAATTTGCTGCAAAAAACCATCCACAAGGATATCTTTTTCCTCCGTGTAATTTAATTTAAATATTTTTCTTATTAATTTTTTGCCACAGCTGAATAGTTTTTTTCTTAAACTTAATATAAAATTTAGATAATCAAAGTGCATCGTCTGGAATGCAATCGAATCCTGGTAAATATCATGTTATGTTTTGCTAAAACTATTTATTAAGTAGGCAATCCAACTAATGTTTTAAATATTCCTAGTGATGAAGAAACTGAATCCGATAAACACGGAGACAACTGAGAACAAAATTTAAATTGAACTGAACGTGAAGCAAAAAATTTGTATACAGAGTGATGTCAATGATATTCTTCGTTTCTAGAGAACAAATTGTTAAATGTCCAGCTCTCTGTACAAATGTCCGCAAAAAGCATTCGCAAAAAGGCTACTTTTGTTGCATTCGCTCCTTTCCTTCTCCTTCGAATGATTGTGAGACATTTGGAGCAACAAACGGAAGGGACACTGTATTTCAACTGAAACAGAAAGTGATATAGATTTCTGATTTAAAAATCTAATATACCGTATTTTTTTAATGAATGGCCGCCATTCCACTTTTTCAAAATCCCAAAAATAGTCATACAATTTGAGGGACTCCAAACTGTCTACCAATCATTTGAAAAAGAAGGAACGGTGTAAATGCAGCAAAAAATGCCTTTTTGCTGAATGTATTTTGCGGACATGTGTACAGCGATCTGGACATCTGCCTAACGAATTTTTATTCATTCTTAGATTATTTAAATTTAGAATATAAAGATATAAAAGTATTATTTTGTCTGACGGCACTAGATTTAATGAGATCAGAATATAAAAAGTTACATTTAGCAAGTTCGCGCAATCGTTAATTAGCTATATTTTAAATGATTTTTTACCTTTTTAAGGTAAAGGTAAAATTCATATTCATTTTTTGAGCAAGAATTATGGCGCGGTTCTTCTGGACTTCATAAAATAGAAATTTCACGGCGTAATAATTGCTTTCAATTTTAATAACTCGGGACTTCTTTCTTATTCGTTGACAAACTTTTAGGTTGTCTGCGGGTTGTTTCTCAACATTTTTTTTCTTAATCAGACATTTGGAAATGATTGTGATTAGACTTGCACTTTCCTTTGTCGGCAAATATTAATCAATGGGGAAAAGCAAGGGCATGTTTGTTTGTAATACCTCATTTCAAAATTTTAATATAGACAATAATTGTTAGAGAAATAGAGAAAAATATGTCTGTGTAGTGAATCGTAAGAATTCGCTATTAAATTAATAAGTTAAAAATATTTGAATAGGGAATTATTTTAAGTTTTTGTATTAACCATTCAATTAAGAAATGGAAATTTCGAAAAGTTTAATATTTCTTTTTATTATTTGCCTATTGTTTGAAGTGACTGAATGCGGGAAACGTAAAAAACTGGAAAAAGAAAATGATGAAAAGGATGAAAGAGAACGTAGAGAAGTAACGGCCGAATTCGGGAAAGGAGAGTTAAGGATTGACGAAGCTGAAGGATTGTCTCATATGGAAGTTGAAGGAGAATATTTTGGAAGTCACTTAGTTGAAGGACAAGGACTTGTTGCACATGAAGTAGAGAATGAAAACTCAAAAGTTAATAAGAGTGTAAACAAACTTTCCGCGGACTTTGTAAACGCTTTTAAAAAACTTGTTTTACAAAAAGAGGGAGAAATTGAAGGAAAAACATCATTTATCAAAGAATCTGAGAACAATAAGAAAGCTTTGGAAGACCTTATGTATCTTCCAAACAAAGGAAGTTTTGACGAGTTTCAGCCAAGTCAGTAGAAAATTAAAATTTCTTATCCATTTTAATTTTGATTTAATCTGGCTCAAAAAATAGTTTAATAACTATATCATTTTATCTACTTTGATTGTATTAAAAATACACAGGTAGAAAAATTAGAATGGGTGACAAGATAAAGAAATAGAAGCAATGAGTGAAGGAAAAAACTTCCTTATCAAAAAAGATGAAAGCACTAAGAAAATCATGTCAAATTTGATGTATCCACGAAAAAAGGGAAATTTTCAGCCTTTTAGTGGGTGAAAATACCAAAATTAATTAATATATTTTCATTTAATTAATTTTTTTTAAGAATGGACAATGAAGATTGGACAAGATAAGGAAATAAAAGATGAAAGTAATAATACAGCTTTGCCAAGTCTTATGAGTCTTCCAAACAAGGGAAATTTTAGCGAGTTTCTGTCAAGTCGGTGAAGTTTAAAAATTATCTCTCATTAATATTGACTTAATCCCGGGTTGAAAAAATATGATTTCTTGGGGGTTGATATAACTATGCTATATTATTCAAAAATAAATAAGTAAAAAAACTTTTCAGATTTTAAACAATCGACTGACCATAATGAAAAACCTTATGCCAAAAGAGCAAAAAAAGAAAAGGGAATTGAATTTAAAACCCCAGTTGTAGAACCAAGGGAAAAAGAAAAACATCAAATTGGCAAAGGAAAGGGAAAAGGTGTTAATTTAAATAAAGTAATTAAATATAATTAGGATCGTCACATGGCGCGTTTTTCAAATTTAAATACACGCCAATTACAGAAAATTATTATAAGATTGTAAAGGCCAAAATCCTATTTTCATATCTTTTTAACTCCACAGGCGAAAATTTTTTCATTTTCACAAGTACAAGAATCCAGAGTTTATACATACTTTTTTGTAATGCAAGCAAAAATTCAGGAAATTTAAGCAGGAAATTTAATTAACTTTTTATTTTTAACAAATTTCGCAGAAATCTGGCCCTATACATCGTCCGATACATCGCGTTCTTATTACATAAGAATTTTCTTGGATCATTTTCGAAATATGCAGTTTTGTGGACAGAGTCAGCACAGAACCTGGTAATATTCAATTTCGTTCACACCACCTTTTTCCTTCCTCAAAGTATTAAAAAATGGCCAGTCTATCTTAAGTTATAGAAACGACGAGCTGTGTTGAATGACACCAAAATCAAAAAAATTAGACTTGATTTGACCGAGATACACCCCTGAAAATTTAACAATCATAGGGGCGAAAAACCATAAGGACGAAAATTTACATAAATGATAGCTCATTCGAAAGAGCTCGTCGAGTTGAGTCGAATGACACTATAATCAACGTGATTGGAAAAGATTTGACAAAGTTATGACATAAGTACCCGACTCCGTTAGGTATACTTCATGTCATAACTTTGTTGTACCATGTTTAATCGCGTTAATTTTAGTGTCATTCGACTCAGCTCGACGAGCTCTTTCGAATGAGCTATTATTTGGATAAAATTTTTTTATACCAAAAAATCACCCCTATGGTTGTTCAATTTTCAGGGTTCTGTATCTCGGTCAAATCAAGTCGGATTTTTTTGATTTTGGTGTCATGTGTCACAGCTCGACGAGTTCTATAACTTGAGATTGACTGACCATTTTTTAATACTTTGAGGAATGAAAAAGGAGGGGGAACGAAATTGAATATAACCCAGAACCTTTTTTTAAGCTCAGCAGAAGTAGCTTTCTAGTAACATGTTTTGTTCGTATTTTTTAATCCTCCATAACAAATTTAATTCCACTATGTTCACTATTTTGTCTAAGCAGGCAATGTATTAAGTTAATAAAGCTTTGATTAATCATGACAAAAATTAAAAAATAACATATAATAAAATTTTTAGCACCAAACACTCTAAAAGATTCCTCCTCTTCCGACGAAAAGGATTTAAATAAAGAAATTGGTGGAAGTAGTCGTGGAAGAAATTTAGAGGATGAAATGAATGAATAAAAAATTAAAAAACAATTTTTGTAAACTAATGAACGAAGCTTTAACTTTATTGGACAAATAAATTTTATTTTCTTAAATTATAATTTTTAGAGCATAAATAAAAATATGAATTTCCCATAATATGCAGCATATACTTTCAGATATTACTTAAATTTTATTTTATAAATCTTGCAAATGTTAATATGGGATAATAGTCAATAAAACAAATAAAATTAAAAATTTATAAAAGAGTAAATAAACACTACACAAAATTATTTATAAGGCAGAAAATCTATTATATTTTTAAAACAAATGTTTGCAGAATTAATTTTAATTTAAAAATCATAAAAATCTAAATACAAATAATAGAATAGGGATTTATAAATGAAAAAATGACAAAAGAGATGAAATATAATGTAAATAAGATAGCTTTAAAAATCATAAAAATCTAAATACAAATAATAGAATAGGGATTTATAAATGAAAAAATGACAAAAGAGATGAAATATAATGTAAATAAGATAGCTTTAAAAATTATAAAAATCTAAATACAAATAATAGAATAGGGATTTATAAATGAAAAAATGACAAAAGAGATGAAATATAATGTAAATAAGATAGCTGTAAAAATCATAAAAATCTAAATACAAATAATAGAATAGGGATTTATAAATGAAAAAATGACAAAAGAGATGAAATATAATGTAAATAAGATAGCTTTAAAAATCATAAAAATTTAAATAATATAATAGAATAGGAATTTATAAATGAAAAAATGACAAAAGAGATGAAATATAATGTAAATAAGATAGCTTTAAAAATCATAAAAATCTAAATACAAATAATAGAATAGGGATTTATAAATGAAAAAATGACAAAAGAGATGAAATATAATGTAAATAAGATAGCTTTAAAAATCATAAAAATTTAAATACATATAATAGAATAGGGATTTATAAATGAAAAAATGACAAAATAGATGAAATATAATGTAAATAAGATAGCTTTAAAAATCATAAAAATCTAAATACAAATAATAGAATAGGGATTTATAAATGAAAAAATGACAAAAGAGATGAAATATAATGTAAATAAGATAGCTTTAAAAATCATAAAAATCTAAATACAAATAATAGAATAGGGATTTATAAATGAAAAAATGACAAAAGAGATGAAATATAATGTAAATAAGATAGCTTTAAAAATCATAAAAATCTAAATACAAATAATAGAATAGGGATTTATAAATGAAAAATGACAAAAGAGATGAAATATAATGTAAATAAGATAGCTTTAAAAATCATAAAAATCTAAATACAAATAATAGAATAGGGATTTATAAATGAAAAAATGACAAAAGAGATGAAATATAATGTAAATAAGATAGCTTTAAAAATCATAAAAATCTAAATACAAATAATAGAATAGGGATTTATAAATGAAAAATGACAAAAGAGATGAAATATAATGTAAATAAGATAGCTTTAAAAATCATAAAAATCTAAATACAAATAATAGAATAGGGATTTATAAATGAAAAAATGACAAAAGAGATGAAATATAATGTAAATAAGATAGCTTTAAAAATCATAAAAATCTAAATACATATAATAGAATAGTGGTGTATAAATGAAAAAATGACAAAAGAGATGAAATATAATGTAAATAAGATAGCTTTAAAAATCATAAAAATCTAAATACATATAATAGAATATGGATGTATAAATGAAAAAATGACAAAAGAGATGAAATATAATGTAAATAAGATAGCTTTAAAAATCATAAAAATCTAAATACATATAATAGAATAGTGGTGTATAAATGAAAAAATGACAAAAGAGATGAAATATAATGTAAATAAGATAGCTTTAAAAATCATAAAAATCTAAATACATATAATAGAATAGTGGTGTATAAATGAAAAAATGACAAAAGAGATGAAATATAATGTAAATAAGATAGCTTTAAAAATCATAAAAATCTAAATACATATAATAGAATAGTGGTGTATAAATGAAAAAATGACAAAAGAGATGAAATATAATGTAAATAAGATAGCTTTAAAAATCATAAAAATCTAAATACATATAATAGAATAGTGGTGTATAAATGAAAAAATGACAAAAGAGATGAAATATAATGTAAATAAGATAGCTTTAAAAATCATAAAAATCTAAATACATATAATAGAATAGTGGTGTATAAATGAAAAAATGACAAAAGAGATGAAATATAATGTAAATAAGATAGCTTTAAAAATCATAAAAATCTAAATACATATAATAGAATAGTGGTGTATAAATGAAAAAATGACAAAAGAGATGAAATATAATGTAAATAAGATAGCTTTAAAAATCATAAAAATCTAAATACATATAATAGAATAGTGGTGTATAAATGAAAAAATGACAAAAGAGATGAAATATAATGTAAATAAGATAGCTTTAAAAATCATAAAAATCTAAATACATATAATAGAATAGTGGTTGACCGAGATACACCTTGATTTGACCGAGATACACCCCTGAAAATTTAACAATCATAGGGGCGAAAAACCATAAGGACGAAAATTTACATAAATGATAGCTCATTCGAAAGAGCTCGTCGAGTTGAGTCGAATGACACTATAATCAACGTGATTGGAAAAGATTTGACAAAGTTATGACATAAGTACCCGACTCCGTTAGGTATACTTCATGTCATAACTTTGTTGTACCATGTTTAATCGCGTTAATTTTAGTGTCATTCGACTCAGCTCGACGAGCTCTTTCGAATGAGCTATTATTTGGATAAAATTTTTTTATACCAAAAAATCACCCCTATGGTTGTTCAATTTTCAGGGTTCTGTATCTCGGTCAAATCAAGTCGGATTTTTTTGATTTTGGTGTCATGTGTCACAGCTCGACGAGTTCTATAACTTGAGATTGACTGACCATTTTTTAATACTTTGAGGAATGAAAAAGGAGGGGGAACGAAATTGAATATAACCCAGAACCTTTTTTTAAGCTCAGCAGAAGTAGCTTTCTAGTAACATGTTTTGTTCGTATTTTTTAATCCTCCATAACAAATTTAATTCCACTATGTTCACTATTTTGTCTAAGCAGGCAATGTATTAAGTTAATAAAGCTTTGATTAATCATGACAAAAATTAAAAAATAACATATAATAAAATTTTTAGCACCAAACACTCTAAAAGATTCCTCCTCTTCCGACGAAAAGGATTTAAATAAAGAAATTGGTGGAAGTAGTCGTGGAAGAAATTTAGAGGATGAAATGAATGAATAAAAAATTAAAAAACAATTTTTGTAAACTAATGAACGAAGCTTTAACTTTATTGGACAAATAAATTTTATTTTCTTAAATTATAATTTTTAGAGCATAAATAAAAATATGAATTTCCCATAATATGCAGCATATACTTTCAGATATTACTTAAATTTTATTTTATAAATCTTGCAAATGTTAATATGGGATAATAGTCAATAAAACAAATAAAATTAAAAATTTATAAAAGAGTAAATAAACACTACACAAAATTATTTATAAGGCAGAAAATCTATTATATTTTTAAAACAAATGTTTGCAGAATTAATTTTAATTTAAAAATCATAAAAATCTAAATACAAATAATAGAATAGGGATTTATAAATGAAAAAATGACAAAAGAGATGAAATATAATGTAAATAAGATAGCTTTAAAAATCATAAAAATCTAAATACAAATAATAGAATAGGGATTTATAAATGAAAAAATGACAAAAGAGATGAAATATAATGTAAATAAGATAGCTTTAAAAATTATAAAAATCTAAATACAAATAATAGAATAGGGATTTATAAATGAAAAAATGACAAAAGAGATGAAATATAATGTAAATAAGATAGCTGTAAAAATCATAAAAATCTAAATACAAATAATAGAATAGGGATTTATAAATGAAAAAATGACAAAAGAGATGAAATATAATGTAAATAAGATAGCTTTAAAAATCATAAAAATTTAAATAATATAATAGAATAGGAATTTATAAATGAAAAAATGACAAAAGAGATGAAATATAATGTAAATAAGATAGCTTTAAAAATCATAAAAATCTAAATACAAATAATAGAATAGGGATTTATAAATGAAAAAATGACAAAAGAGATGAAATATAATGTAAATAAGATAGCTTTAAAAATCATAAAAATTTAAATACATATAATAGAATAGGGATTTATAAATGAAAAAATGACAAAATAGATGAAATATAATGTAAATAAGATAGCTTTAAAAATCATAAAAATCTAAATACAAATAATAGAATAGGGATTTATAAATGAAAAAATGACAAAAGAGATGAAATATAATGTAAATAAGATAGCTTTAAAAATCATAAAAATCTAAATACAAATAATAGAATAGGGATTTATAAATGAAAAAATGACAAAAGAGATGAAATATAATGTAAATAAGATAGCTTTAAAAATCATAAAAATCTAAATACAAATAATAGAATAGGGATTTATAAATGAAAAATGACAAAAGAGATGAAATATAATGTAAATAAGATAGCTTTAAAAATCATAAAAATCTAAATACAAATAATAGAATAGGGATTTATAAATGAAAAAATGACAAAAGAGATGAAATATAATGTAAATAAGATAGCTTTAAAAATCATAAAAATCTAAATACAAATAATAGAATAGGGATTTATAAATGAAAAATGACAAAAGAGATGAAATATAATGTAAATAAGATAGCTTTAAAAATCATAAAAATCTAAATACAAATAATAGAATAGGGATTTATAAATGAAAAAATGACAAAAGAGATGAAATATAATGTAAATAAGATAGCTTTAAAAATCATAAAAATCTAAATACATATAATAGAATAGTGGTGTATAAATGAAAAAATGACAAAAGAGATGAAATATAATGTAAATAAGATAGCTTTAAAAATCATAAAAATCTAAATACATATAATAGAATATGGATGTATAAATGAAAAAATGACAAAAGAGATGAAATATAATGTAAATAAGATAGCTTTAAAAATCATAAAAATCTAAATACATATAATAGAATAGTGGTGTATAAATGAAAAAATGACAAAAGAGATGAAATATAATGTAAATAAGATAGCTTTAAAAATCATAAAAATCTAAATACATATAATAGAATAGTGGTGTATAAATGAAAAAATGACAAAAGAGATGAAATATAATGTAAATAAGATAGCTTTAAAAATCATAAAAATCTAAATACATATAATAGAATAGTGGTGTATAAATGAAAAAATGACAAAAGAGATGAAATATAATGTAAATAAGATAGCTTTAAAAATCATAAAAATCTAAATACATATAATAGAATAGTGGTGTATAAATGAAAAAATGACAAAAGAGATGAAATATAATGTAAATAAGATAGCTTTAAAAATCATAAAAATCTAAATACATATAATAGAATAGTGGTGTATAAATGAAAAAATGACAAAAGAGATGAAATATAATGTAAATAAGATAGCTTTAAAAATCATAAAAATCTAAATACATATAATAGAATAGTGGTGTATAAATGAAAAAATGACAAAAGAGATGAAATATAATGTAAATAAGATAGCTTTAAAAATCATAAAAATCTAAATACATATAATAGAATAGTGGTGTATAAATGAAAAAATGACAAAAGAGATGAAATATAATGTAAATAAGATAGCTTTAAAAATCATAAAAATCTAAATACATATAATAGAATAGTGGTGTATAAATGAAAAAATGACAAAAGAGATGAAATATAATGTAAATAAGATAGCTTTAAAAATCATAAAAATCTAAATACATATAATAGAATAGTGGTGTATAAATGAAAAAATGACAAAAGAGATGAAATATAATGTAAATAAGATAGCTTTAAAAATCATAAAAATCTAAATACATATAATAGAATAGTGGTGTATAAATGAAAAAATGACAAAAGAGATGAAATATAATGTAAATAAGATAGCTTTAAAAATCATAAAAATCTAAATACATATAATAGAATAGTGGTGTATAAATGAAAAAATGACAAAAGAGATGAAATATAATGTAAATAAGATAGCTTTAAAAATCATAAAAATCTAAATACATATAATAGAATAGTGGTGTATAAATGAAAAAATGACAAAAGAGATGAAATATAATGTAAATAAGATAGCTTTAAAAATCATAAAAATCTAAATACATATAATAGAATAGTGGTGTATAAATGAAAAAATGACAAAAGAGATGAAATATAATGTAAATAAGATAGCTTTAAAAATCATAAAAATCTAAATACATATAATAGAATAGTGGTGTATAAATGAAAAAATGACAAAAGAGATGAAATATAATGTAAATAAGATAGCTTTAAAAATCATAAAAATCTAAATACATATAATAGAATAGTGGTGTATAAATGAAAAAATGACAAAAGAGATGAAATATAATGTAAATAAGATAGCTTTAAAAATCATAAAAATCTAAATACATATAATAGAATAGTGGTGTATAAATGAAAAAATGACAAAAGAGATGAAATATAATGTAAATAAGATAGCTTTAAAAATCATAAAAATCTAAATACATATAATAGAATAGTGGTGTATAAATGAAAAAATGACAAAAGAGATGAAATATAATGTAAATAAGATAGCTTTAAAAATCATAAAAATCTAAATACATATAATAGAATAGTGGTGTATAAATGAAAAAATGACAAAAGAGATGAAATATAATGTAAATAAGATAGCTTTAAAAATCATAAAAATCTAAATACATATAATAGAATAGTGGTGTATAAATGAAAAAATGACAAAAGAGATGAAATATAATGTAAATAAGATAGCTTTAAAAATCATAAAAATCTAAATACATATAATAGAATAGTGGTGTATAAATGAAAAAATGACAAAAGAGATGAAATATAATGTAAATAAGATAGCTTTAAAAATCATAAAAATCTAAATACATATAATAGAATAGTGGTGTATAAATGAAAAAATGACAAAAGAGATGAAATATAATGTAAATAAGATAGCTTTAAAAATCATAAAAATCTAAATACATATAATAGAATAGTGGTGTATAAATGAAAAAATGACAAAAGAGATGAAATATAATGTAAATAAGATAGCTTTAAAAATCATAAAAATCTAAATACATATAATAGAATAGTGGTGTATAAATGAAAAAATGACAAAAGAGATGAAATATAATGTAAATAAGATAGCTTTAAAAATCATAAAAATCTAAATACATATAATAGAATAGTGGTGTATAAATGAAAAAATGACAAAAGAGATGAAATATAATGTAAATAAGATAGCTTTAAAAATCATAAAAATCTAAATACATATAATAGAATAGTGGTGTATAAATGAAAAAATGACAAAAGAGATGAAATATAATGTAAATAAGATAGCTTTAAAAATCATAAAAATCTAAATACATATAATAGAATAGTGGTGTATAAATGAAAAAATGACAAAAGAGATGAAATATAATGTAAATAAGATAGCTTTAAAAATCATAAAAATCTAAATACATATAATAGAATAGTGGTGTATAAATGAAAAAATGACAAAAGAGATGAAATATAATGTAAATAAGATAGCTTTAAAAATCATAAAAATCTAAATACATATAATAGAATAGTGGTGTATAAATGAAAAAATGACAAAAGAGATGAAATATAATGTAAATAAGATAGCTTTAAAAATCATAAAAATCTAAATACATATAATAGAATAGTGGTGTATAAATGAAAAAATGACAAAAGAGATGAAATATAATGTAAATAAGATAGCTTTAAAAATCATAAAAATCTAAATACATATAATAGAATAGTGGTGTATAAATGAAAAAATGACAAAAGAGATGAAATATAATGTAAATAAGATAGCTTTAAAAATCATAAAAATCTAAATACATATAATAGAATAGTGGTGTATAAATGAAAAAATGACAAAAGAGATGAAATATAATGTAAATAAGATAGCTTTAAAAATCATAAAAATCTAAATACATATAATAGAATAGTGGTGTATAAATGAAAAAATGACAAAAGAGATGAAATATAATGTAAATAAGATAGCTTTAAAAATCATAAAAATCTAAATACATATAATAGAATAGTGGTGTATAAATGAAAAAATGACAAAAGAGATGAAATATAATGTAAATAAGATAGCTTTAAAAATCATAAAAATCTAAATACATATAATAGAATAGTGGTGTATAAATGAAAAAATGACAAAAGAGATGAAATATAATGTAAATAAGATAGCTTTAAAAATCATAAAAATCTAAATACATATAATAGAATAGTGGTGTATAAATGAAAAAATGACAAAAGAGATGAAATATAATGTAAATAAGATAGCTTTAAAAATCATAAAAATCTAAATACATATAATAGAATAGTGGTGTATAAATGAAAAAATGACAAAAGAGATGAAATATAATGTAAATAAGATAGCTTTAAAAATCATAAAAATCTAAATACATATAATAGAATAGTGGTGTATAAATGAAAAAATGACAAAAGAGATGAAATATAATGTAAATAAGATAGCTTTAAAAATCATAAAAATCTAAATACATATAATAGAATAGTGGTGTATAAATGAAAAAATGACAAAAGAGATGAAATATAATGTAAATAAGATAGCTTTAAAAATCATAAAAATCTAAATACATATAATAGAATAGTGGTGTATAAATGAAAAAATGACAAAAGAGATGAAATATAATGTAAATAAGATAGCTTTAAAAATCATAAAAATCTAAATACATATAATAGAATAGTGGTGTATAAATGAAAAAATGACAAAAGAGATGAAATATAATGTAAATAAGATAGCTTTAAAAATCATAAAAATCTAAATACATATAATAGAATAGTGGTGTATAAATGAAAAAATGACAAAAGAGATGAAATATAATGTAAATAAGATAGCTTTAAAAATCATAAAAATCTAAATACATATAATAGAATAGTGGTGTATAAATGAAAAAATGACAAAAGAGATGAAATATAATGTAAATAAGATAGCTTTAAAAATCATAAAAATCTAAATACATATAATAGAATAGTGGTGTATAAATGAAAAAATGACAAAAGAGATGAAATATAATGTAAATAAGATAGCTTTAAAAATCATAAAAATCTAAATACATATAATAGAATAGTGGTGTATAAATGAAAAAATGACAAAAGAGATGAAATATAATGTAAATAAGATAGCTTTAAAAATCATAAAAATCTAAATACATATAATAGAATAGTGGTGTATAAATGAAAAAATGACAAAAGAGATGAAATATAATGTAAATAAGATAGCTTTAAAAATCATAAAAATCTAAATACATATAATAGAATAGTGGTGTATAAATGAAAAAATGACAAAAGAGATGAAATATAATGTAAATAAGATAGCTTTAAAAATCATAAAAATCTAAATACATATAATAGAATAGTGGTGTATAAATGAAAAAATGACAAAAGAGATGAAATATAATGTAAATAAGATAGCTTTAAAAATCATAAAAATCTAAATACATATAATAGAATAGTGGTGTATAAATGAAAAAATGACAAAAGAGATGAAATATAATGTAAATAAGATAGCTTTAAAAATCATAAAAATCTAAATACATATAATAGAATAGTGGTGTATAAATGAAAAAATGACAAAAGAGATGAAATATAATGTAAATAAGATAGCTTTAAAAATCATAAAAATCTAAATACATATAATAGAATAGTGGTGTATAAATGAAAAAATGACAAAAGAGATGAAATATAATGTAAATAAGATAGCTTTAAAAATCATAAAAATCTAAATACATATAATAGAATAGTGGTGTATAAATGAAAAAATGACAAAAGAGATGAAATATAATGTAAATAAGATAGCTTTAAAAATCATAAAAATCTAAATACATATAATAGAATAGTGGTGTATAAATGAAAAAATGACAAAAGAGATGAAATATAATGTAAATAAGATAGCTTTAAAAATCATAAAAATCTAAATACATATAATAGAATAGTGGTGTATAAATGAAAAAATGACAAAAGAGATGAAATATAATGTAAATAAGATAGCTTTAAAAATCATAAAAATCTAAATACATATAATAGAATAGTGGTGTATAAATGAAAAAATGACAAAAGAGATGAAATATAATGTAAATAAGATAGCTTTAAAAATCATAAAAATCTAAATACATATAATAGAATAGTGGTGTATAAATGAAAAAATGACAAAAGAGATGAAATATAATGTAAATAAGATAGCTTTAAAAATCATAAAAATCTAAATACATATAATAGAATAGTGGTGTATAAATGAAAAAATGACAAAAGAGATGAAATATAATGTAAATAAGATAGCTTTAAAAATCATAAAAATCTAAATACATATAATAGAATAGTGGTGTATAAATGAAAAAATGACAAAAGAGATGAAATATAATGTAAATAAGATAGCTTTAAAAATCATAAAAATCTAAATACATATAATAGAATAGTGGTGTATAAATGAAAAAATGACAAAAGAGATGAAATATAATGTAAATAAGATAGCTTTAAAAATCATAAAAATCTAAATACATATAATAGAATAGTGGTGTATAAATGAAAAAATGACAAAAGAGATGAAATATAATGTAAATAAGATAGCTTTAAAAATCATAAAAATCTAAATACATATAATAGAATAGTGGTGTATAAATGAAAAAATGACAAAAGAGATGAAATATAATGTAAATAAGATAGCTTTAAAAATCATAAAAATCTAAATACATATAATAGAATAGTGGTGTATAAATGAAAAAATGACAAAAGAGATGAAATATAATGTAAATAAGATAGCTTTAAAAATCATAAAAATCTAAATACATATAATAGAATAGTGGTGTATAAATGAAAAAATGACAAAAGAGATGAAATATAATGTAAATAAGATAGCTTTAAAAATCATAAAAATCTAAATACATATAATAGAATAGTGGTGTATAAATGAAAAAATGACAAAAGAGATGAAATATAATGTAAATAAGATAGCTTTAAAAATCATAAAAATCTAAATACATATAATAGAATAGTGGTGTATAAATGAAAAAATGACAAAAGAGATGAAATATAATGTAAATAAGATAGCTTTAAAAATCATAAAAATCTAAATACATATAATAGAATAGTGGTGTATAAATGAAAAAATGACAAAAGAGATGAAATATAATGTAAATAAGATAGCTTTAAAAATCATAAAAATCTAAATACATATAATAGAATAGTGGTGTATAAATGAAAAAATGACAAAAGAGATGAAATATAATGTAAATAAGATAGCTTTAAAAATCATAAAAATCTAAATACATATAATAGAATAGTGGTGTATAAATGAAAAAATGACAAAAGAGATGAAATATAATGTAAATAAGATAGCTTTAAAAATCATAAAAATCTAAATACATATAATAGAATAGTGGTGTATAAATGAAAAAATGACAAAAGAGATGAAATATAATGTAAATAAGATAGCTTTAAAAATCATAAAAATCTAAATACATATAATAGAATAGTGGTGTATAAATGAAAAAATGACAAAAGAGATGAAATATAATGTAAATAAGATAGCTTTAAAAATCATAAAAATCTAAATACATATAATAGAATAGTGGTGTATAAATGAAAAAATGACAAAAGAGATGAAATATAATGTAAATAAGATAGCTTTAAAAATCATAAAAATCTAAATACATATAATAGAATAGTGGTGTATAAATGAAAAAATGACAAAAGAAAAATGAAAAAATGACAAAAGAGATGAAATATAAATGAAAAAATGACAAAAGAGATGAAATATAATGTAAATAAGATAGCTTTAAAAATCATAAAAATCTAAATACATATAATAGAATAGTGGTGTATAAATGAAAAAATGACAAAAGAGATGAAATATAATGTAAATAAGATAGCTTTAAAAATCATAAAAATCTAAATACATATAATAGAATAGTGGTGTATAAATGAAAAAATGACAAAAGAGATGAAATATAATGTAAATAAGATAGCTTTAAAAATCATAAAAATCTAAATACATATAATAGAATAGTGGTGTATAAATGAAAAAATGACAAAAGAGATGAAATATAATGTAAATAAGATAAAAAATCTAAATACATATAATAGAATAGTGGTGTATAAATGAAAAAATGACAAAAGAGATGAAATATAATGTAAATAAGATAGCTTTAAAAATCATAAAAATCTAAATACATATAATAGAATAGTGGTGTATAAATGAAAAAATGACAAAAGAAAAATGAAAAAATGACAAAAGAGATGAAATATAAATGAAAAAAGACAAAAGAGATGAAATATAATGTAAATAAGATAGCTTTAAAAATCATAAAAATCTAAATACATATAATAGAATAGTGGTGTATAAATGAAAAAATGACAAAAGAGATGAAATATAATGTAAATAAGATAGCTTTAAAAATCATAAAAATCTAAATACATATAATAGAATAGTGGTGTATAAATGAAAAAATGACAAAAGAAAAATGAAAAAATGACAAAAGAGATGAAATATAAATGAAAAAATGACAAAAGAGATGAAATATAATGTAAATAAGATAGCTTTAAAAATCATAAAAATCTAAATACATATAATAGAATAGTGGTGTATAAATGAAAAAATGACAAAAGAGATGAAATATAATGTAAATAAGATAGCTTTAAAAATCATAAAAATCTAAATACATATAATAGAATAGTGGTGTATAAATGAAAAAATGACAAAAGAGATGAAATATAATGTAAATAAGATAGCTTTAAAAATCATAAAAATCTAAATACATATAATAGAATAGTGGTGTATAAATGAAAAAATGACAAAAGAGATGAAATATAATGTAAATAAGATAAAAAATCTAAATACATATAATAGAATAGTGGTGTATAAATGAAAAAATGACAAAAGAGATGAAATATAATGTAAATAAGATAGCTTTAAAAATCATAAAAATCTAAATACATATAATAGAATAGTGGTGTATAAATGAAAAAATGACAAAAGAGATGAAATATAATGTAAATAAGATAGCTTTAAAAATCATAAAAATCTAAATACATATAATAGAATAGTGGTGTATAAATGAAAAAATGACAAAAGAGATGAAATATAATGTAAATAAGATAGCTTTAAAAATCATAAAAATCTAAATACATATAATAGAATAGTGGTGTATAAATGAAAAAATGACAAAAGAGATGAAATATAATGTAAATAAGATAGCTTTAAAAATCATAAAAATCTAAATACATATAATAGAATAGTGGTGTATAAATGAAAAAATGACAAAAGAGATGAAATATAATGTAAATAAGATAGCTTTAAAAATCATAAAAATCTAAATACATATAATAGAATAGTGGTGTATAAATGAAAAAATGACAAAAGAGATGAAATATAATGTAAATAAGATAGCTTTAAAAATCATAAAAATCTAAATACATATAATAGAATAGTGGTGTATAAATGAAAAAATGACAAAAGAGATGAAATATAATGTAAATAAGATAGCTTTAAAAATCATAAAAATCTAAATACATATAATAGAATAGTGGTGTATAAATGAAAAAATGACAAAAGAGATGAAATATAATGTAAATAAGATAGCTTTAAAAATCATAAAAATCTAAATACATATAATAGAATAGTGGTGTATAAATGAAAAAATGACAAAAGAGATGAAATATAATGTAAATAAGATAGCTTTAAAAATCATAAAAATCTAAATACATATAATAGAATAGTGGTGTATAAATGAAAAAATGACAAGAGATGAAATATAATGTAAATAAGATAGCTTTAAAAATCATAAAAATCTAAATACATATAATAGAATAGTGGTGTATAAATGAAAAAATGACAAAAGAGATGAAATATAATGTAAATAAGATAGCTTTAAAAATCATAAAAATCTAAATACATATAATAGAATAGTGGTGTATAAATGAAAAAATGACAAAAGAGATGAAATATAATGTAAATAAGATAGCTTTAAAAATCATAAAAATCTAAATACATATAATAGAATAGTGGTGTATAAATGAAAAAATGACAAAAGAAAAATGAAAAAATGACAAAAGAGATGAAATATAAATGAAAAAATGACAAAAGAGATGAAATATAATGTAAATAAGATAGCTTTAAAAATCATAAAAATCTAAATACATATAATAGAATAGTGGTGTATAAATGAAAAAATGACAAAAGAGATGAAATATAATGTAAATAAGATAGCTTTAAAAATCATAAAAATCTAAATACATATAATAGAATAGTGGTGTATAAATGAAAAAATGACAAAAGAGATGAAATATAATGTAAATAAGATAAAAAATCTAAATACATATAATAGAATAGTGGTGTATAAATGAAAAAATGACAAAAGAGATGAAATATAATGTAAATAAGATAGCTTTAAAAATCATAAAAATCTAAATACATATAATAGAATAGTGGTGTATAAATGAAAAAATGACAAAAGAGATGAAATATAATGTAAATAAGATAGCTTTAAAAATCATAAAAATCTAAATACATATAATAGAATAGTGGTGTATAAATGAAAAAATGACAAAAGAGATGAAATATAATGTAAATAAGATAGCTTTAAAAATCATAAAAATCTAAATACATATAATAGAATAGTGGTGTATAAATGAAAAAATGACAAAAGAGATGAAATATAATGTAAATAAGATAGCTTTAAAAATCATAAAAATCTAAATACATATAATAGAATAGTGGTGTATAAATGAAAAAATGACAAAAGAGATGAAATATAATGTAAATAAGATAGCTTTAAAAATCATAAAAATCTAAATACATATAATAGAATAGTGGTGTATAAATGAAAAAATGACAAAAGAGATGAAATATAATGTAAATAAGATAGCTTTAAAAATCATAAAAATCTAAATACATATAATAGAATAGTGGTGTATAAATGAAAAAATGACAAAAGAGATGAAATATAATGTAAATAAGATAGCTTTAAAAATCATAAAAATCTAAATACATATAATAGAATAGTGGTGTATAAATGAAAAAATGACAAAAGAGATGAAATATAATGTAAATAAGATAGCTTTAAAAATCATAAAAATCTAAATACATATAATAGAATAGTGGTGTATAAATGAAAAAATGACAAAAGAGATGAAATATAATGTAAATAAGATAGCTTTAAAAATCATAAAAATCTAAATACATATAATAGAATAGTGGTGTATAAATGAAAAAATGACAAAAGAGATGAAATATAATGTAAATAAGATAGCTTTAAAAATCATAAAAATCTAAATACATATAATAGAATAGTGGTGTATAAATGAAAAAATGACAAAAGAGATGAAATATAATGTAAATAAGATAGCTTTAAAAATCATAAAAATCTAAATACATATAATAGAATAGTGGTGTATAAATGAAAAAATGACAAAAGAGATGAAATATAATGTAAATAAGATAGCTTTAAAAATCATAAAAATCTAAATACATATAATAGAATAGTGGTGTATAAATGAAAAAATGACAAAAGAGATGAAATATAATGTAAATAAGATAGCTTTAAAAATCATAAAAATCTAAATACATATAATAGAATAGTGGTGTATAAATGAAAAAATGACAAAAGAGATGAAATATAATGTAAATAAGATAGCTTTAAAAATCATAAAAATCTAAATACATATAATAGAATAGTGGTGTATAAATGAAAAAATGACAAAAGAGATGAAATATAATGTAAATAAGATAGCTTTAAAAATCATAAAAATCTAAATACATATAATAGAATAGTGGTGTATAAATGAAAAAATGACAAAAGAGATGAAATATAATGTAAATAAGATAGCTTTAAAAATCATAAAAATCTAAATACATATAATAGAATAGTGGTGTATAAATGAAAAAATGACAAAAGAGATGAAATATAATGTAAATAAGATAGCTTTAAAAATCATAAAAATCTAAATACATATAATAGAATAGGAGTGTATAAATGAAAAAATGACAAAAGAGATGAAATATAATGTAAATAAGATAGCTTTAAAAATCATAAAAATCTAAATACATATAATAGAATAGGGATGTATAAATGAAAAAATGACAAAAGAGATGAAATATAATGTAAATAAGATAGCTTTAAAAATCATAAAAATCTAAATACATATAATAGAATAGGGATGTATAAATGAAAAAATGACAAAAGAGATGAAATATAATGTAAATAAGATAGCTTTAAAAATCATAAAAATCTAAATACATATAATAGAATAGGGGTGTATAATGAAAAAATGACAAAAGAGATGAAATATAATGTAAATAAGATAGCTTTAAAAATCATAAAAATCTAAATACATATAATAGAATAGGGATGTATAAATGAAAAAATGACAAAAGAGATGAAATATAATGTAAATAAGATAGCTTTAAAAATCATAAAAATCTAAATACATATAATAGAATAGGGGTGTATAAATGAAAAAATGACAAAAGAGATGAAATATAATGTAAATAAGATAGCTTTAAAAATCATAAAAATCTAAATACATATAATAGAATAGTGGTGTATAAATGAAAAAATGACAAAAGAGATGAAATATAATGTAAATAAGATAGCTTTAAAAATCATAAAAATCTAAATACATATAATAGAATAGTGGTGTATAAATGAAAAAATGACAAAAGAGATGAAATATAATGTAAATAAGATAGCTTTAAAAATCATAAAAATCTAAATACATATAATAGAATAGTGGTGTATAAATGAAAAAATGACAAAAGAGATGAAATATAATGTAAATAAGATAGCTTTAAATATCATAAAAATCTAAATACATATAATAGAATAGTGGTGTATAAATGAAAAAATGACAAAAGAGATGAAATATAATGTAAATAAGATAGCTTTAAAAATCATAAAAATCTAAATACATATAATAGAATAGTGGTGTATAAATGAAAAAATGACAAAAGAGATGAAATATAATGTAAATAAGATAGCTTTAAAAATCATAAAAATCTAAATACATATAATAGAATAGTGGTGTATAAATGAAAAAATGACAAAAGTGATGAAATATAATGTAAATAAGATAGCTTTAAAAATCATAAAAATCTAAATACATATAATAGAATAGTGGTGTATAAATGAAAAAATGACAAAAGAGATGAAATATAATGTAAATAAGATAGCTTTAAAAATCATAAAAATCTAAATACATATACATAATAGAATAGTGGTGTATAAATGAAAAAATGACAAAAGAGATGAAATATAACGTGTCCGGAAATTTGGGGAGTGGACATTTGGGGAGTGGACAATTTGGGAGTGGAAATTTGGGGAGTGAGCGGATATTTGGGGAGTGGACAATTGGGGAGTAGAAATTTGGGGAGTGAGGATTTAAAAAATAATTTTAAAATAGATTTTTTGGACAATAAAAATAATTTATACACTCGTGAAGGTGTTTTTGTGGAGTTTCAAAGGGTAAAATTCAATTCCACCTCTTTTTTCCTTCCTCAACGTATTAACAAAGGGTAGTCAATTTTAGGTTATAGAGCTCGTCGAGCTGTGTTAGCTTAGTCGAATGACACCAAAATCAAAAAAATCCGGCTGTAGTGAGTGTACCGGTGGTAAAATTTCGGGACGGACATATGTCATTCGATTCGTCTCGGCGAACTGAGTCGAACGTACCACTCTTTACTGCAGGAAATGATTCTGGGCCGAGTTATAGGTCCCGAAAAATTGAAAATTTTGAGAAAAAGGAAGAAATCTTGCCTATTGGCCTTCCAAAACCCATAAAATTTTCGCCTGCGGCGCTAAAGCGTGAATTTTTCATGTCTTTGGCACATTTTTCACTTATAAATAGAAGTTTGTCTTCTGCACAGAGATGCTGAGTTTTGAGTGCTTACTGCACCTATTAATCAAAAAATCTCGTTTGTGGCACTGAAATTTAAATTTAATAATTTCTAGTGAAACCTCGACCCCCGGTCGAAAAGTCAATCCCGACTCCGAACCCCGACATGCATTCCCCGGCAAACCCCGATCCCCGACACAACCGCCCCCGAAGGGTAGGTTGCTACCCTACTTTTATGGGTGTACTCAACCGGCATACACAACACGCCGGCACTATACAGTAGTACTCAACTACCGGTACTTATTAACCCAATCGCAGAAAAAACTTAAAATCTTTGAAACTCCACAAAAACACCTTCACGAGTGTATTAATTATTTTTATTGTCCAAAAAATTTATTTTAAAATTATTTTTTTAATCCTCACTCCCCAAATTTCTACTCCCTAATTGTCCACTCCCCAAATATCCGCTCACTCCCCAAATTTCTACTCCCCAATTGCCCACTCCCCAAATGTCCACTACCCAAATCTCCGGGAGCCGAAATATAATGTAAATAAGATAGCTTTAAAAATCATAAAAATCTAAATACATATAATAGAATAGTGGTGTATAAATGAAAAAATGACAAAAGAGATGAAATATAATGTAAATAAGATAGCTTTAAAAATCATAAAAATCTAAATACATATAATAGAATAGTGGTGTATAAATGAAAAATGACAAAAGAGATGAAATATAATGTAAATAAGATAGCTTTAAAAATCATAAAAATCTAAATACATATAATAGAATAGTGGTGTATAAATGAAAAAATGACAAAAGAGATGAAATATAATGTAAATAAGATAGCTTTAAAAATCATAAAAATCTAAATACATATAATAGAATAGTGGTGTATAAATGAAAAAATGACAAAAGAGATGAAATATAATGTAAATAAGATAGCTTTAAAAATCATAAAAATCTAAATACATATAATAGAATAGTGGTGTATAAATGAAAAAATGACAAAAGAGATGAAATATAATGTAAATAAGATAGCTTTAAAAATCATAAAAATCTAAATACATATAATAGAATAGTGGTGTATAAATGAAAAAATGACAAAAGAGATGAAATATAATGTAAATAAGATAGCTTTAAAAATCATAAAAATCTAAATACATATAATAGAATAGTGGTGTATAAATGAAAAAATGACAAAAGAGATGAAATATAATGTAAATAAGATAGCTTTAAAAATCATAAAAATCTAAATACATATAATAGAATAGTGGTGTATAAATGAAAAAATGACAAAAGAGATGAAATATAATGTAAATAAGATAGCTTTAAAAATCATAAAAATCTAAATACATATAATAGAATAGTGGTGTATAAATGAAAAAATGACAAAAGAGATGAAATATAATGTAAATAAGATAGCTTTAAAAATCATAAAAATCTAAATACATATAATAGAATAGTGGTGTATAAATGAAAAAATGACAAAAGAGATGAAATATAATGTAAATAAGATAGCTTTAAAAATCATAAAAATCTAAATACATATAATAGAATAGTGGTGTATAAATGAAAAAATGACAAAAGAGATGAAATATAATGTAAATAAGATAGCTTTAAAAATCATAAAAATCTAAATACATATAATAGAATAGTGGTGTATAAATGAAAAAATGACAAAAGAGATGAAATATAATGTAAATAAGATAGCTTTAAAAATCATAAAAATCTAAATACATATAATAGAATAGTGGTGTATAAATGAAAAAATGACAAAAGAGATGAAATATAATGTAAATAAGATAGCTTTAAAAATCATAAAAATCTAAATACATATAATAGAATAGTGGTGTATAAATGAAAAAATGACAAAAGAGATGAAATATAATGTAAATAAGATAGCTTTAAAAATCATAAAAATCTAAATACATATAATAGAATAGTGGTGTATAAATGAAAAAATGACAAAAGAGATGAAATATAATGTAAATAAGATAGCTTTAAAAATCATAAAAATCTAAATACATATAATAGAATAGTGGTGTATAAATGAAAAAATGACAAAAGAGATGAAATATAATGTAAATAAGATAGCTTTAAAAATCATAAAAATCTAAATACATATAATAGAATAGTGGTGTATAAATGAAAAAATGACAAAAGAGATGAAATATAATGTAAATAAGATAGCTTTAAAAATCATAAAAATCTAAATACATATAATAGAATAGTGGTGTATAAATGAAAAAATGACAAAAGAGATGAAATATAATGTAAATAAGATAGCTTTAAAAATCATAAAAATCTAAATACATATAATAGAATAGTGGTGTATAAATGAAAAAATGACAAAAGAGATGAAATATAATGTAAATAAGATAGCTTTAAAAATCATAAAAATCTAAATACATATAATAGAATAGTGGTGTATAAATGAAAAAATGACAAAAGAGATGAAATATAATGTAAATAAGATAGCTTTAAAAATCATAAAAATCTAAATACATATAATAGAATAGTGGTGTATAAATGAAAAAATGACAAAAGAGATGAAATATAATGTAAATAAGATAGCTTTAAAAATCATAAAAATCTAAATACATATAATAGAATAGTGGTGTATAAATGAAAAAATGACAAAAGAGATGAAATATAATGTAAATAAGATAGCTTTAAAAATCATAAAAATCTAAATACATATAATAGAATAGTGGTGTATAAATGAAAAAATGACAAAAGAGATGAAATATAATGTAAATAAGATAGCTTTAAAAATCATAAAAATCTAAATACATATAATAGAATAGTGGTGTATAAATGAAAAAATGACAAAAGAGATGAAATATAATGTAAATAAGATAGCTTTAAAAATCATAAAAATCTAAATACATATAATAGAATAGTGGTGTATAAATGAAAAAATGACAAAAGAGATGAAATATAATGTAAATAAGATAGCTTTAAAAATCATAAAAATCTAAATACATATAATAGAATAGTGGTGTATAAATGAAAAAATGACAAAAGAGATGAAATATAATGTAAATAAGATAGCTTTAAAAATCATAAAAATCTAAATACATATAATAGAATAGTGGTGTATAAATGAAAAAATGACAAAAGAGATGAAATATAATGTAAATAAGATAGCTTTAAAAATCATAAAAATCTAAATACATATAATAGAATAGTGGTGTATAAATGAAAAAATGACAAAAGAGATGAAATATAATGTAAATAAGATAGCTTTAAAAATCATAAAAATCTAAATACATATAATAGAATAGTGGTGTATAAATGAAAAAATGACAAAAGAGATGAAATATAATGTAAATAAGATAGCTTTAAAAATCATAAAAATCTAAATACATATAATAGAATAGTGGTGTATAAATGAAAAAATGACAAAAGAGATGAAATATAATGTAAATAAGATAGCTTTAAAAATCATAAAAATCTAAATACATATAATAGAATAGTGGTGTATAAATGAAAAAATGACAAAAGAGATGAAATATAATGTAAATAAGATAGCTTTAAAAATCATAAAAATCTAAATACATATAATAGAATAGTGGTGTATAAATGAAAAAATGACAAAAGAGATGAAATATAATGTAAATAAGATAGCTTTAAAAATCATAAAAATCTAAATACATATAATAGAATAGTGGTGTATAAATGAAAAAATGACAAAAGAGATGAAATATAATGTAAATAAGATAGCTTTAAAAATCATAAAAATCTAAATACATATAATAGAATAGTGGTGTATAAATGAAAAAATGACAAAAGAGATGAAATATAATGTAAATAAGATAGCTTTAAAAATCATAAAAATCTAAATACATATAATAGAATAGTGGTGTATAAATGAAAAAATGACAAAAGAGATGAAATATAATGTAAATAAGATAGCTTTAAAAATCATAAAAATCTAAATACATATAATAGAATAGTGGTGTATAAATGAAAAAATGACAAAAGAGATGAAATATAATGTAAATAAGATAGCTTTAAAAATCATAAAAATCTAAATACATATAATAGAATAGTGGTGTATAAATGAAAAAATGACAAAAGAGATGAAATATAATGTAAATAAGATAGCTTTAAAAATCATAAAAATCTAAATACATATAATAGAATAGTGGTGTATAAATGAAAAAATGACAAAAGAGATGAAATATAATGTAAATAAGATAGCTTTAAAAATCATAAAAATCTAAATACATATAATAGAATAGTGGTGTATAAATGAAAAAATGACAAAAGAGATGAAATATAATGTAAATAAGATAGCTTTAAAAATCATAAAAATCTAAATACATATAATAGAATAGTGGTGTATAAATGAAAAAATGACAAAAGAGATGAAATATAATGTAAATAAGATAGCTTTAAAAATCATAAAAATCTAAATACATATAATAGAATAGTGGTGTATAAATGAAAAAATGACAAAAGAGATGAAATATAATGTAAATAAGATAGCTTTAAAAATCATAAAAATCTAAATACATATAATAGAATAGTGGTGTATAAATGAAAAAATGACAAAAGAGATGAAATATAATGTAAATAAGATAGCTTTAAAAATCATAAAAATCTAAATACATATAATAGAATAGTGGTGTATAAATGAAAAAATGACAAAAGAGATGAAATATAATGTAAATAAGATAGCTTTAAAAATCATAAAAATCTAAATACATATAATAGAATAGTGGTGTATAAATGAAAAAATGACAAAAGAGATGAAATATAATGTAAATAAGATAGCTTTAAAAATCATAAAAATCTAAATACATATAATAGAATAGTGGTGTATAAATGAAAAAATGACAAAAGAGATGAAATATAATGTAAATAAGATAGCTTTAAAAATCATAAAAATCTAAATACATATAATAGAATAGTGGTGTATAAATGAAAAAATGACAAAAGAGATGAAATATAATGTAAATAAGATAGCTTTAAAAATCATAAAAATCTAAATACATATAATAGAATAGTGGTGTATAAATGAAAAAATGACAAAAGAGATGAAATATAATGTAAATAAGATAGCTTTAAAAATCATAAAAATCTAAATACATATAATAGAATAGTGGTGTATAAATGAAAAAATGACAAAAGAGATGAAATATAATGTAAATAAGATAGCTTTAAAAATCATAAAAATCTAAATACATATAATAGAATAGTGGTGTATAAATGAAAAAATGACAAAAGAGATGAAATATAATGTAAATAAGATAGCTTTAAAAATCATAAAAATCTAAATACATATAATAGAATAGTGGTGTATAAATGAAAAAATGACAAAAGAGATGAAATATAATGTAAATAAGATAGCTTTAAAAATCATAAAAATCTAAATACATATAATAGAATAGTGGTGTATAAATGAAAAAATGACAAAAGAGATGAAATATAATGTAAATAAGATAGCTTTAAAAATCATAAAAATCTAAATACATATAATAGAATAGTGGTGTATAAATGAAAAAATGACAAAAGAGATGAAATATAATGTAAATAAGATAGCTTTAAAAATCATAAAAATCTAAATACATATAATAGAATAGTGGTGTATAAATGAAAAAATGACAAAAGAGATGAAATATAATGTAAATAAGATAGCTTTAAAAATCATAAAAATCTAAATACATATAATAGAATAGTGGTGTATAAATGAAAAAATGACAAAAGAGATGAAATATAATGTAAATAAGATAGCTTTAAAAATCATAAAAATCTAAATACATATAATAGAATAGTGGTGTATAAATGAAAAAATGACAAAAGAGATGAAATATAATGTAAATAAGATAGCTTTAAAAATCATAAAAATCTAAATACATATAATAGAATAGTGGTGTATAAATGAAAAAATGACAAAAGAGATGAAATATAATGTAAATAAGATAGCTTTAAAAATCATAAAAATCTAAATACATATAATAGAATAGTGGTGTATAAATGAAAAAATGACAAAAGAGATGAAATATAATGTAAATAAGATAGCTTTAAAAATCATAAAAATCTAAATACATATAATAGAATAGTGGTGTATAAATGAAAAAATGACAAAAGAGATGAAATATAATGTAAATAAGATAGCTTTAAAAATCATAAAAATCTAAATACATATAATAGAATAGTGGTGTATAAATGAAAAAATGACAAAAGAGATGAAATATAATGTAAATAAGATAGCTTTAAAAATCATAAAAATCTAAATACATATAATAGAATAGTGGTGTATAAATGAAAAAATGACAAAAGAGATGAAATATAATGTAAATAAGATAGCTTTAAAAATCATAAAAATCTAAATACATATAATAGAATAGTGGTGTATAAATGAAAAAATGACAAAAGAGATGAAATATAATGTAAATAAGATAGCTTTAAAAATCATAAAAATCTAAATACATATAATAGAATAGTGGTGTATAAATGAAAAAATGACAAAAGAGATGAAATATAATGTAAATAAGATAGCTTTAAAAATCATAAAAATCTAAATACATATAATAGAATAGTGGTGTATAAATGAAAAAATGACAAAAGAGATGAAATATAATGTAAATAAGATAGCTTTAAAAATCATAAAAATCTAAATACATATAATAGAATAGTGGTGTATAAATGAAAAAATGACAAAAGAGATGAAATATAATGTAAATAAGATAGCTTTAAAAATCATAAAAATCTAAATACATATAATAGAATAGTGGTGTATAAATGAAAAAATGACAAAAGAGATGAAATATAATGTAAATAAGATAGCTTTAAAAATCATAAAAATCTAAATACATATAATAGAATAGTGGTGTATAAATGAAAAAATGACAAAAGAGATGAAATATAATGTAAATAAGATAGCTTTAAAAATCATAAAAATCTAAATACATATAATAGAATAGTGGTGTATAAATGAAAAAATGACAAAAGAGATGAAATATAATGTAAATAAGATAGCTTTAAAAATCATAAAAATCTAAATACATATAATAGAATAGTGGTGTATAAATGAAAAAATGACAAAAGAGATGAAATATAATGTAAATAAGATAGCTTTAAAAATCATAAAAATCTAAATACATATAATAGAATAGTGGTGTATAAATGAAAAAATGACAAAAGAGATGAAATATAATGTAAATAAGATAGCTTTAAAAATCATAAAAATCTAAATACATATAATAGAATAGTGGTGTATAAATGAAAAAATGACAAAAGAGATGAAATATAATGTAAATAAGATAGCTTTAAAAATCATAAAAATCTAAATACATATAATAGAATAGTGGTGTATAAATGAAAAAATGACAAAAGAGATGAAATATAATGTAAATAAGATAGCTTTAAAAATCATAAAAATCTAAATACATATAATAGAATAGTGGTGTATAAATGAAAAAATGACAAAAGAGATGAAATATAATGTAAATAAGATAGCTTTAAAAATCATAAAAATCTAAATACATATAATAGAATAGTGGTGTATAAATGAAAAAATGACAAAAGAGATGAAATATAATGTAAATAAGATAGCTTTAAAAATCATAAAAATCTAAATACATATAATAGAATAGTGGTGTATAAATGAAAAAATGACAAAAGAGATGAAATATAATGTAAATAAGATAGCTTTAAAAATCATAAAAATCTAAATACATATAATAGAATAGTGGTGTATAAATGAAAAAATGACAAAAGAGATGAAATATAATGTAAATAAGATAGCTTTAAAAATCATAAAAATCTAAATACATATAATAGAATAGTGGTGTATAAATGAAAAAATGACAAAAGAGATGAAATATAATGTAAATAAGATAGCTTTAAAAATCATAAAAATCTAAATACATATAATAGAATAGTGGTGTATAAATGAAAAAATGACAAAAGAGATGAAATATAATGTAAATAAGATAGCTTTAAAAATCATAAAAATCTAAATACATATAATAGAATAGTGGTGTATAAATGAAAAAATGACAAAAGAGATGAAATATAATGTAAATAAGATAGCTTTAAAAATCATAAAAATCTAAATACATATAATAGAATAGTGGTGTATAAATGAAAAAATGACAAAAGAGATGAAATATAATGTAAATAAGATAGCTTTAAAAATCATAAAAATCTAAATACATATAATAGAATAGTGGTGTATAAATGAAAAAATGACAAAAGAGATGAAATATAATGTAAATAAGATAGCTTTAAAAATCATAAAAATCTAAATACATATAATAGAATAGTGGTGTATAAATGAAAAAATGACAAAAGAGATGAAATATAATGTAAATAAGATAGCTTTAAAAATCATAAAAATCTAAATACATATAATAGAATAGTGGTGTATAAATGAAAAAATGACAAAAGAGATGAAATATAATGTAAATAAGATAGCTTTAAAAATCATAAAAATCTAAATACATATAATAGAATAGTGGTGTATAAATGAAAAAATGACAAAAGAGATGAAATATAATGTAAATAAGATAGCTTTAAAAATCATAAAAATCTAAATACATATAATAGAATAGTGGTGTATAAATGAAAAAATGACAAAAGAGATGAAATATAATGTAAATAAGATAGCTTTAAAAATCATAAAAATCTAAATACATATAATAGAATAGTGGTGTATAAATGAAAAAATGACAAAAGAGATGAAATATAATGTAAATAAGATAGCTTTAAAAATCATAAAAATCTAAATACATATAATAGAATAGTGGTGTATAAATGAAAAAATGACAAAAGAGATGAAATATAATGTAAATAAGATAGCTTTAAAAATCATAAAAATCTAAATACATATAATAGAATAGTGGTGTATAAATGAAAAAATGACAAAAGAGATGAAATATAATGTAAATAAGATAGCTTTAAAAATCATAAAAATCTAAATACATATAATAGAATAGTGGTGTATAAATGAAAAAATGACAAAAGAGATGAAATATAATGTAAATAAGATAGCTTTAAAAATCATAAAAATCTAAATACATATAATAGAATAGTGGTGTATAAATGAAAAAATGACAAAAGAGATGAAATATAATGTAAATAAGATAGCTTTAAAAATCATAAAAATCTAAATACATATAATAGAATAGTGGTGTATAAATGAAAAAATGACAAAAGAGATGAAATATAATGTAAATAAGATAGCTTTAAAAATCATAAAAATCTAAATACATATAATAGAATAGTGGTGTATAAATGAAAAAATGACAAAAGAGATGAAATATAATGTAAATAAGATAGCTTTAAAAATCATAAAAATCTAAATACATATAATAGAATAGTGGTGTATAAATGAAAAAATGACAAAAGAGATGAAATATAATGTAAATAAGATAGCTTTAAAAATCATAAAAATCTAAATACATATAATAGAATAGTGGTGTATAAATGAAAAAATGACAAAAGAGATGAAATATAATGTAAATAAGATAGCTTTAAAAATCATAAAAATCTAAATACATATAATAGAATAGTGGTGTATAAATGAAAAAATGACAAAAGAGATGAAATATAATGTAAATAAGATAGCTTTAAAAATCATAAAAATCTAAATACATATAATAGAATAGTGGTGTATAAATGAAAAAATGACAAAAGAGATGAAATATAATGTAAATAAGATAGCTTTAAAAATCATAAAAATCTAAATACATATAATAGAATAGTGGTGTATAAATGAAAAAATGACAAAAGAGATGAAATATAATGTAAATAAGATAGCTTTAAAAATCATAAAAATCTAAATACATATAATAGAATAGTGGTGTATAAATGAAAAAATGACAAAAGAGATGAAATATAATGTAAATAAGATAGCTTTAAAAATCATAAAAATCTAAATACATATAATAGAATAGTGGTGTATAAATGAAAAAATGACAAAAGAGATGAAATATAATGTAAATAAGATAGCTTTAAAAATCATAAAAATCTAAATACATATAATAGAATAGTGGTGTATAAATGAAAAAATGACAAAAGAGATGAAATATAATGTAAATAAGATAGCTTTAAAAATCATAAAAATCTAAATACATATAATAGAATAGTGGTGTATAAATGAAAAAATGACAAAAGAGATGAAATATAATGTAAATAAGATAGCTTTAAAAATCATAAAAATCTAAATACATATAATAGAATAGTGGTGTATAAATGAAAAAATGACAAAAGAGATGAAATATAATGTAAATAAGATAGCTTTAAAAATCATAAAAATCTAAATACATATAATAGAATAGTGGTGTATAAATGAAAAAATGACAAAAGAGATGAAATATAATGTAAATAAGATAGCTTTAAAAATCATAAAAATCTAAATACATATAATAGAATAGTGGTGTATAAATGAAAAAATGACAAAAGAGATGAAATATAATGTAAATAAGATAGCTTTAAAAATCATAAAAATCTAAATACATATAATAGAATAGTGGTGTATAAATGAAAAAATGACAAAAGAGATGAAATATAATGTAAATAAGATAGCTTTAAAAATCATAAAAATCTAAATACATATAATAGAATAGTGGTGTATAAATGAAAAAATGACAAAAGAGATGAAATATAATGTAAATAAGATAGCTTTAAAAATCATAAAAATCTAAATACATATAATAGAATAGTGGTGTATAAATGAAAAAATGACAAAAGAGATGAAATATAATGTAAATAAGATAGCTTTAAAAATCATAAAAATCTAAATACATATAATAGAATAGTGGTGTATAAATGAAAAAATGACAAAAGAGATGAAATATAATGTAAATAAGATAGCTTTAAAAATCATAAAAATCTAAATACATATAATAGAATAGTGGTGTATAAATGAAAAAATGACAAAAGAGATGAAATATAATGTAAATAAGATAGCTTTAAAAATCATAAAAATCTAAATACATATAATAGAATAGTGGTGTATAAATGAAAAAATGACAAAAGAGATGAAATATAATGTAAATAAGATAGCTTTAAAAATCATAAAAATCTAAATACATATAATAGAATAGTGGTGTATAAATGAAAAAATGACAAAAGAGATGAAATATAATGTAAATAAGATAGCTTTAAAAATCATAAAAATCTAAATACATATAATAGAATAGTGGTGTATAAATGAAAAAATGACAAAAGAGATGAAATATAATGTAAATAAGATAGCTTTAAAAATCATAAAAATCTAAATACATATAATAGAATAGTGGTGTATAAATGAAAAAATGACAAAAGAGATGAAATATAATGTAAATAAGATAGCTTTAAAAATCATAAAAATCTAAATACATATAATAGAATAGTGGTGTATAAATGAAAAAATGACAAAAGAGATGAAATATAATGTAAATAAGATAGCTTTAAAAATCATAAAAATCTAAATACATATAATAGAATAGTGGTGTATAAATGAAAAAATGACAAAAGAGATGAAATATAATGTAAATAAGATAGCTTTAAAAATCATAAAAATCTAAATACATATAATAGAATAGTGGTGTATAAATGAAAAAATGACAAAAGAGATGAAATATAATGTAAATAAGATAGCTTTAAAAATCATAAAAATCTAAATACATATAATAGAATAGTGGTGTATAAATGAAAAAATGACAAAAGAGATGAAATATAATGTAAATAAGATAGCTTTAAAAATCATAAAAATCTAAATACATATAATAGAATAGTGGTGTATAAATGAAAAAATGACAAAAGAGATGAAATATAATGTAAATAAGATAGCTTTAAAAATCATAAAAATCTAAATACATATAATAGAATAGTGGTGTATAAATGAAAAAATGACAAAAGAGATGAAATATAATGTAAATAAGATAGCTTTAAAAATCATAAAAATCTAAATACATATAATAGAATAGTGGTGTATAAATGAAAAAATGACAAAAGAGATGAAATATAATGTAAATAAGATAGCTTTAAAAATCATAAAAATCTAAATACATATAATAGAATAGTGGTGTATAAATGAAAAAATGACAAAAGAGATGAAATATAATGTAAATAAGATAGCTTTAAAAATCATAAAAATCTAAATACATATAATAGAATAGTGGTGTATAAATGAAAAAATGACAAAAGAGATGAAATATAATGTAAATAAGATAGCTTTAAAAATCATAAAAATCTAAATACATATAATAGAATAGTGGTGTATAAATGAAAAAATGACAAAAGAGATGAAATATAATGTAAATAAGATAGCTTTAAAAATCATAAAAATCTAAATACATATAATAGAATAGTGGTGTATAAATGAAAAAATGACAAAAGAGATGAAATATAATGTAAATAAGATAGCTTTAAAAATCATAAAAATCTAAATACATATAATAGAATAGTGGTGTATAAATGAAAAAATGACAAAAGAGATGAAATATAATGTAAATAAGATAGCTTTAAAAATCATAAAAATCTAAATACATATAATAGAATAGTGGTGTATAAATGAAAAAATGACAAAGAAAAAATGACAAAAGAGATGAAATATAAATGAAAAAATGACAAAAGAGATGAAATATAATGTAAATAAGATAGCTTTAAAAATCATAAAAATCTAAATACATATAATAGAATAGTGGTGTATAAATGAAAAAATGACAAAAGAGATGAAATATAATGTAAATAAGATAGCTTTAAAAATCATAAAAATCTAAATACATATAATAGAATAGTGGTGTATAAATGAAAAAATGACAAAAGAGATGAAATATAATGTAAATAAGATAGCTTTAAAAATCATAAAAATCTAAATACATATAATAGAATAGTGGTGTATAAATGAAAAAATGACAAAAGAGATGAAATATAATGTAAATAAGATAAAAAATCTAAATACATATAATAGAATAGTGGTGTATAAATGAAAAAATGACAAAAGAGATGAAATATAATGTAAATAAGATAGCTTTAAAAATCATAAAAATCTAAATACATATAATAGAATAGTGGTGTATAAATGAAAAAATGACAAAAGAAAAATGAAAAAATGACAAAAGAGATGAAATATAAATGAAAAAAGACAAAAGAGATGAAATATAATGTAAATAAGATAGCTTTAAAAATCATAAAAATCTAAATACATATAATAGAATAGTGGTGTATAAATGAAAAAATGACAAAGAGATGAAATATAATGTAAATAAGATAGCTTTAAAAATCATAAAAATCTAAATACATATAATAGAATAGTGGTGTATAAATGAAAAAATGACAAAAGAAAATGAAAAAATGACAAAAGAGATGAAATATAAATGAAAAAATGACAAAAGAGATGAAATATAATGTAAATAAGATAGCTTTAAAAATCATAAAAATCTAAATACATATAATAGAATAGTGGTGTATAAATGAAAAAATGACAAAAGAGATGAAATATAATGTAAATAAGATAGCTTTAAAAATCATAAAAATCTAAATACATATAATAGAATAGTGGTGTATAAATGAAAAAATGACAAAAGAGATGAAATATAATGTAAATAAGATAGCTTTAAAAATCATAAAAATCTAAATACATATAATAGAATAGTGGTGTATAAATGAAAAAATGACAAAAGAGATGAAATATAATGTAAATAAGATAAAAAATCTAAATACATATAATAGAATAGTGGTGTATAAATGAAAAAATGACAAAAGAGATGAAATATAATGTAAATAAGATAGCTTTAAAAATCATAAAATTCTAAATACATATAATAGAATAGTGGTGTATAAATGAAAAAATGACAAAAGAGATGAAATATAATGTAAATAAGATAGCTTTAAAAATCATAAAAATCTAAATACATATAATAGAATAGTGGTGTATAAATGAAAAAATGACAAAAGAGATGAAATATAATGTAAATAAGATAGCTTTAAAAATCATAAAAATCTAAATACATATAATAGAATAGTGGTGTATAAATGAAAAAATGACAAAAGAGATGAAATATAATGTAAATAAGATAGCTTTTAAAAATCATAAAATCTAAATACATATAATAGAATAGTGGTGTATAAATGAAAAAATGACAAAAGAGATGAAATATAATGTAAATAAGATAGCTTTAAAAATCATAAAAATCTAAATACATATAATAGAATAGTGGTGTATAAATGAAAAAATGACAAAAGAGATGAAATATAATGTAAATAAGATAGCTTTAAAAATCATAAAAATCTAAATACATATAATAGAATAGTGGTGTATAAATGAAAAAATGACAAAAGAGATGAAATATAATGTAAATAAGATAGCTTTAAAAATCATAAAAATCTAAATACATATAATAGAATAGTGGTGTATAAATGAAAAAATGACAAAAGAGATGAAATATAATGTAAATAAGATAGCTTTAAAAATCATAAAAATCTAAATACATATAATAGAATAGTGGTGTATAAATGAAAAAATGACAAAAGAGATGAAATATAATGTAAATAAGATAGCTTTAAAAATCATAAAAATCTAAATACATATAATAGAATAGTGGTGTATAAATGAAAAAATGACAAGAGATGAAATATAATGTAAATAAGATAGCTTTAAAAATCATAAAAATCTAAATACATATAATAGAATAGTGGTGTATAAATGAAAAAATGACAAAAGAGATGAAATATAATGTAAATAAGATAGCTTTAAAAATCATAAAAATCTAAATACATATAATAGAATAGTGGTGTATAAATGAAAAAATGACAAAAGAGATGAAATATAATGTAAATAAGATAGCTTTAAAAATCATAAAAATCTAAATACATATAATAGAATAGTGGTGTATAATGAAAAAATGACAAAAGAAAAATGAAAAAATGACAAAAGAGATGAAATATAAATGAAAAAATGACAAAAGAGATGAAATATAATGTAAATAAGATAGCTTTAAAAATCATAAAAATCTAAATACATATAATAGAATAGTGGTGTATAAATGAAAAAATGACAAAAGAGATGAAATATAATGTAAATAAGATAGCTTTAAAAATCATAAAATCTAAATACATATAATAGAATAGTGGTGTATAAATGAAAAAAATGACAAAAGAGATGAAATATAATGTAAATAAGATAAAAAATCTAAATACATATAATAGAATAGTGGTGTATAAATGAAAAAATGACAAAAGAGATGAAATATAATGTAAATAAGATAGCTTTAAAAATCATAAAAATCTAAATACATATAATAGAATAGTGGTGTATAAATGAAAAAATGACAAAAGAGATGAAATATAATGTAAATAAGATAGCTTTAAAAATCATAAAAATCTAAATACATATAATAGAATAGTGGTGTATAAATGAAAAAATGACAAAAGAGATGAAATATAATGTAATAAGATAGCTTTAAAAATCATAAAAATCTAAATACATATAATAGAATAGTGGTGTATAAATGAAAAAATGACAAAAGAGATGAAATATAATGTAAATAAGATAGCTTTAAAAATCATAAAAATCTAAAATACATATAATAGAATAGTGGTGTATAAATGAAAAAATGACAAAAGAGATGAAATATAATGTAAATAAGATAGCTTTAAAAATCATAAAAATCTAAATACATATAATAGAATAGTGGTGTATAAATGAAAAAATGACAAAAGAGATGAAATATAATGTAAATAAGATAGCTTTAAAAATCATAAAAATCTAAATACATATAATAGAATAGTGGTGTATAAATGAAAAAATGACAAAAGAGATGAAATATAATGTAAATAAGATAGCTTTAAAAATCATAAAAATCTAAATACATATAATAGAATAGTGGTGTATAATGAAAAAATGACAAAAGAGATGAAATATAATGTAAATAAGATAGCTTTAAAAATCATAAAAATCTAAATACATATAATAGAATAGTGGTGTATAAATGAAAAAATGACAAAAGAGATGAAATATAATGTAAATAAGATAGCTTTAAAAATCATAAAAATCTAAATACATATAATAGAATAGTGGTGTATAAATGAAAAAATGACAAAAGAGATGAAATATAATGTAAATAAGATAGCTTTAAAAATCATAAAAATCTAAATACATATAATAGAATAGTGGTGTATAAATGAAAAAATGACAAAAGAGATGAAATATAATGTAAATAAGATAGCTTTAAAAATCATAAAAATCTAAATACATATAATAGAATAGTGGTGTATAAATGAAAAAATGACAAAAGAGATGAAATATAATGTAAATAAGATAGCTTTAAAAATCATAAAAATCTAAATACATATAATAGAATAGTGGTGTATAAATGAAAAAATGACAAAAGAGATGAAATATAATGTAAATAAGATAGCTTTAAAAATCATAAAAATCTAAATACATATAATAGAATAGTGGTGTATAAATGAAAAAATGACAAAAGAGATGAAATATAATGTAAATAAGATAGCTTTAAAAATCAATAAAAATCTAAATACATATAATAGAATAGTGGTGTATAAATGAAAAAATGACAAAAGAGATGAAATATAATGTAAATAAGATAGCTTTAAAAATCATAAAAATCTAAATACATATAATAGAATAGTGGTGTATAAATGAAAAAATGACAAAAGAGATGAAATATAATGTAAATAAGATAGCTTTAAAAATCATAAAAATCTAAATACATATAATAGAATAGTGGTGTATAAATGAAAAAATGACAAAAGAGATGAAATATAATGTAAATAAGATAGCTTTAAAAATCATAAAAATCTAAATACATATAATAGAATAGGAGTGTATAAATGAAAAAATGACAAAAGAGATGAAATATAATGTAAATAAGATAGCTTTAAAAATCATAAAAATCTAAATACATATAATAGAATAGGGATGTATAAATGAAAAAATGACAAAAGAGATGAAATATAATGTAAATAAGATAGCTTTAAAAATCATAAAAATCTAAATACATATAATAGAATAGGGATGTATAAATGAAAAAATGACAAAAGAGATGAAATATAATGTAAATAAGATAGCTTTAAAAATCATAAAAATCTAAATACATATAATAGAATAGGGGTGTATAATGAAAAAATGACAAAAGAGATGAAATATAATGTAAATAAGATAGCTTTAAAAATCATAAAAATCTAAATACATATAATAGAATAGGGATGTATAAATGAAAAAATGACAAAAGAGATGAAATATAATGTAAATAAGATAGCTTTAAAAATCATAAAAATCTAAATACATATAATAGAATAGGGGTGTATAAATGAAAAAATGACAAAAGAGATGAAATATAATGTAAATAAGATAGCTTTAAAAATCATAAAAATCTAAATACATATAATAGAATAGTGGTGTATAAATGAAAAAATGACAAAAGAGATGAAATATAATGTAAATAAGATAGCTTTAAAAATCATAAAAATCTAAATACATATAATAGAATAGTGGTGTATAAATGAAAAAATGACAAAAGAGATGAAATATAATGTAAATAAGATAGCTTTAAAAATCATAAAAATCTAAATACATATAATAGAATAGTGGTGTATAAATGAAAAAATGACAAAAGAGATGAAATATAATGTAAATAAGATAGCTTTAAATATCATAAAAATCTAAATACATATAATAGAATAGTGGTGTATAAATGAAAAAATGACAAAAGAGATGAAATATAATGTAAATAAGATAGCTTTAAAAATCATAAAAATCTAAATACATATAATAGAATAGTGGTGTATAAATGAAAAAATGACAAAAGAGATGAAATATAATGTAAATAAGATAGCTTTAAAAATCATAAAAATCTAAATACATATAATAGAATAGTGGTGTATAAATGAAAAAATGACAAAAGTGATGAAATATAATGTAAATAAGATAGCTTTAAAAATCATAAAAATCTAAATACATATAATAGAATAGTGGTGTATAAATGAAAAAATGACAAAAGAGATGAAATATAATGTAAATAAGATAGCTTTAAAAATCATAAAAATCTAAATACATATACATAATAGAATAGTGGTGTATAAATGAAAAAATGACAAAAGAGATGAAATATAACGTGTCCGGAAATTTGGGAGTGGACATTTGGGGAGTGGACAATTTGGGAGTGGAAATTTGGGGAGTGAGCGGATATTTGGGGAGTGGACAATTGGGGAGTAGAAATTTGGGGAGTGAGGATTTAAAAAATAATTTTAAAATAGATTTTTTGGACAATAAAAATAATTTATACACTCGTGAAGGTGTTTTTGTGGAGTTTCAAAGGGTAAAATTCAATTCCACCTCTTTTTTCCTTCCTCAACGTATTAACAAAGGGTAGTCAATTTTAGGTTATAGAGCTCGTCGAGCTGTGTTAGCTTAGTCGAATGACACCAAAATCAAAAAAATCCGGCTGTAGTGAGTGTACCGGTGGTAAAATTTCGGGACGGACATATGTCATTCGATTCGTCTCGGCGAACTGAGTCGAACGTACCACTCTTTACTGCAGGAAATGATTCTGGGCCGAGTTATAGGTCCCGAAAAATTGAAAATTTTGAGAAAAAGGAAGAAATCTTGCCTATTGGCCTTCCAAAACCCATAAAATTTTCGCCTGCGGCGCTAAAGCGTGAATTTTTCATGTCTTTGGCACATTTTTCACTTATAAATAGAAGTTTGTCTTCTGCACAGAGATGCTGAGTTTTGAGTGCTTACTGCACCTATTAATCAAAAAATCTCGTTTGTGGCACTGAAATTTAAATTTAATAATTTCTAGTGAAACCTCGACCCCCGGTCGAAAAGTCAATCCCGACTCCGAACCCCGACATGCATTCCCCGGCAAACCCCGATCCCCGACACAACCGCCCCCGAAGGGTAGGTTGCTACCCTACTTTTATGGGTGTACTCAACCGGCATACACAACACGCCGGCACTATACAGTAGTACTCAACTACCGGTACTTATTAACCCAATCGCAGAAAAAACTTAAAATCTTTGAAACTCCACAAAAACACCTTCACGAGTGTATTAATTATTTTTATTGTCCAAAAAATTTATTTTAAAATTATTTTTTTAATCCTCACTCCCCAAATTTCTACTCCCTAATTGTCCACTCCCCAAATATCCGCTCACTCCCCAAATTTCTACTCCCCAATTGCCCACTCCCCAAATGTCCACTACCCAAATCTCCGGGAGCCGAAATATAATGTAAATAAGATAGCTTTAAAAATCATAAAAATCTAAATACATATAATAGAATAGTGGTGTATAAATGAAAAAATGACAAAAGAGATGAAATATAATGTAAATAAGATAGCTTTAAAAATCATAAAAATCTAAATACATATAATAGAATAGTGGTGTATAAATGAAAAATGACAAAAGAGATGAAATATAATGTAAATAAGATAGCTTTAAAAATCATAAAAATCTAAATACATATAATAGAATAGTGGTGTATAAATGAAAAAATGACAAAAGAGATGAAATATAATGTAAATAAGATAGCTTTAAAAATCATAAAAATCTAAATACATATAATAGAATAGTGGTGTATAAATGAAAAAATGACAAAAGAGATGAAATATAATGTAAATAAGATAGCTTTAAAAATCATAAAAATCTAAATACATATAATAGAATAGTGGTGTATAAATGAAAAAATGACAAAAGAGATGAAATATAATGTAAATAAGATAGCTTTAAAAATCATAAAAATCTAAATACATATAATAGAATAGTGGTGTATAAATGAAAAAATGACAAAAGAGATGAAATATAATGTAAATAAGATAGCTTTAAAAATCATAAAAATCTAAATACATATAATAGAATAGTGGTGTATAAATGAAAAAATGACAAAAGAGATGAAATATAATGTAAATAAGATAGCTTTAAAAATCATAAAAATCTAAATACATATAATAGAATAGTGGTGTATAAATGAAAAAATGACAAAAGAGATGAAATATAATGTAAATAAGATAGCTTTAAAAATCATAAAAATCTAAATACATATAATAGAATAGTGGTGTATAAATGAAAAAATGACAAAAGAGATGAAATATAATGTAAATAAGATAGCTTTAAAAATCATAAAAATCTAAATACATATAATAGAATAGTGGTGTATAAATGAAAAAATGACAAAAGAGATGAAATATAATGTAAATAAGATAGCTTTAAAAATCATAAAAATCTAAATACATATAATAGAATAGTGGTGTATAAATGAAAAAATGACAAAAGAGATGAAATATAATGTAAATAAGATAGCTTTAAAAATCATAAAAATCTAAATACATATAATAGAATAGTGGTGTATAAATGAAAAAATGACAAAAGAGATGAAATATAATGTAAATAAGATAGCTTTAAAAATCATAAAAATCTAAATACATATAATAGAATAGTGGTGTATAAATGAAAAAATGACAAAAGAGATGAAATATAATGTAAATAAGATAGCTTTAAAAATCATAAAAATCTAAATACATATAATAGAATAGTGGTGTATAAATGAAAAAATGACAAAAGAGATGAAATATAATGTAAATAAGATAGCTTTAAAAATCATAAAAATCTAAATACATATAATAGAATAGTGGTGTATAAATGAAAAAATGACAAAAGAGATGAAATATAATGTAAATAAGATAGCTTTAAAAATCATAAAAATCTAAATACATATAATAGAATAGTGGTGTATAAATGAAAAAATGACAAAAGAGATGAAATATAATGTAAATAAGATAGCTTTAAAAATCATAAAAATCTAAATACATATAATAGAATAGTGGTGTATAAATGAAAAAATGACAAAAGAGATGAAATATAATGTAAATAAGATAGCTTTAAAAATCATAAAAATCTAAATACATATAATAGAATAGTGGTGTATAAATGAAAAAATGACAAAAGAGATGAAATATAATGTAAATAAGATAGCTTTAAAAATCATAAAAATCTAAATACATATAATAGAATAGTGGTGTATAAATGAAAAAATGACAAAAGAGATGAAATATAATGTAAATAAGATAGCTTTAAAAATCATAAAAATCTAAATACATATAATAGAATAGTGGTGTATAAATGAAAAAATGACAAAAGAGATGAAATATAATGTAAATAAGATAGCTTTAAAAATCATAAAAATCTAAATACATATAATAGAATAGTGGTGTATAAATGAAAAAATGACAAAAGAGATGAAATATAATGTAAATAAGATAGCTTTAAAAATCATAAAAATCTAAATACATATAATAGAATAGTGGTGTATAAATGAAAAAATGACAAAAGAGATGAAATATAATGTAAATAAGATAGCTTTAAAAATCATAAAAATCTAAATACATATAATAGAATAGTGGTGTATAAATGAAAAAATGACAAAAGAGATGAAATATAATGTAAATAAGATAGCTTTAAAAATCATAAAAATCTAAATACATATAATAGAATAGTGGTGTATAAATGAAAAAATGACAAAAGAGATGAAATATAATGTAAATAAGATAGCTTTAAAAATCATAAAAATCTAAATACATATAATAGAATAGTGGTGTATAAATGAAAAAATGACAAAAGAGATGAAATATAATGTAAATAAGATAGCTTTAAAAATCATAAAAATCTAAATACATATAATAGAATAGTGGTGTATAAATGAAAAAATGACAAAAGAGATGAAATATAATGTAAATAAGATAGCTTTAAAAATCATAAAAATCTAAATACATATAATAGAATAGTGGTGTATAAATGAAAAAATGACAAAAGAGATGAAATATAATGTAAATAAGATAGCTTTAAAAATCATAAAAATCTAAATACATATAATAGAATAGTGGTGTATAAATGAAAAAATGACAAAAGAGATGAAATATAATGTAAATAAGATAGCTTTAAAAATCATAAAAATCTAAATACATATAATAGAATAGTGGTGTATAAATGAAAAAATGACAAAAGAGATGAAATATAATGTAAATAAGATAGCTTTAAAAATCATAAAAATCTAAATACATATAATAGAATAGTGGTGTATAAATGAAAAAATGACAAAAGAGATGAAATATAATGTAAATAAGATAGCTTTAAAAATCATAAAAATCTAAATACATATAATAGAATAGTGGTGTATAAATGAAAAAATGACAAAAGAGATGAAATATAATGTAAATAAGATAGCTTTAAAAATCATAAAAATCTAAATACATATAATAGAATAGTGGTGTATAAATGAAAAAATGACAAAAGAGATGAAATATAATGTAAATAAGATAGCTTTAAAAATCATAAAAATCTAAATACATATAATAGAATAGTGGTGTATAAATGAAAAAATGACAAAAGAGATGAAATATAATGTAAATAAGATAGCTTTAAAAATCATAAAAATCTAAATACATATAATAGAATAGTGGTGTATAAATGAAAAAATGACAAAAGAGATGAAATATAATGTAAATAAGATAGCTTTAAAAATCATAAAAATCTAAATACATATAATAGAATAGTGGTGTATAAATGAAAAAATGACAAAAGAGATGAAATATAATGTAAATAAGATAGCTTTAAAAATCATAAAAATCTAAATACATATAATAGAATAGTGGTGTATAAATGAAAAAATGACAAAAGAGATGAAATATAATGTAAATAAGATAGCTTTAAAAATCATAAAAATCTAAATACATATAATAGAATAGTGGTGTATAAATGAAAAAATGACAAAAGAGATGAAATATAATGTAAATAAGATAGCTTTAAAAATCATAAAAATCTAAATACATATAATAGAATAGTGGTGTATAAATGAAAAAATGACAAAAGAGATGAAATATAATGTAAATAAGATAGCTTTAAAAATCATAAAAATCTAAATACATATAATAGAATAGTGGTGTATAAATGAAAAAATGACAAAAGAGATGAAATATAATGTAAATAAGATAGCTTTAAAAATCATAAAAATCTAAATACATATAATAGAATAGTGGTGTATAAATGAAAAAATGACAAAAGAGATGAAATATAATGTAAATAAGATAGCTTTAAAAATCATAAAAATCTAAATACATATAATAGAATAGTGGTGTATAAATGAAAAAATGACAAAAGAGATGAAATATAATGTAAATAAGATAGCTTTAAAAATCATAAAAATCTAAATACATATAATAGAATAGTGGTGTATAAATGAAAAAATGACAAAAGAGATGAAATATAATGTAAATAAGATAGCTTTAAAAATCATAAAAATCTAAATACATATAATAGAATAGTGGTGTATAAATGAAAAAATGACAAAAGAGATGAAATATAATGTAAATAAGATAGCTTTAAAAATCATAAAAATCTAAATACATATAATAGAATAGTGGTGTATAAATGAAAAAATGACAAAAGAGATGAAATATAATGTAAATAAGATAGCTTTAAAAATCATAAAAATCTAAATACATATAATAGAATAGTGGTGTATAAATGAAAAAATGACAAAAGAGATGAAATATAATGTAAATAAGATAGCTTTAAAAATCATAAAAATCTAAATACATATAATAGAATAGTGGTGTATAAATGAAAAAATGACAAAAGAGATGAAATATAATGTAAATAAGATAGCTTTAAAAATCATAAAAATCTAAATACATATAATAGAATAGTGGTGTATAAATGAAAAAATGACAAAAGAGATGAAATATAATGTAAATAAGATAGCTTTAAAAATCATAAAAATCTAAATACATATAATAGAATAGTGGTGTATAAATGAAAAAATGACAAAAGAGATGAAATATAATGTAAATAAGATAGCTTTAAAAATCATAAAAATCTAAATACATATAATAGAATAGTGGTGTATAAATGAAAAAATGACAAAAGAGATGAAATATAATGTAAATAAGATAGCTTTAAAAATCATAAAAATCTAAATACATATAATAGAATAGTGGTGTATAAATGAAAAAATGACAAAAGAGATGAAATATAATGTAAATAAGATAGCTTTAAAAATCATAAAAATCTAAATACATATAATAGAATAGTGGTGTATAAATGAAAAAATGACAAAAGAGATGAAATATAATGTAAATAAGATAGCTTTAAAAATCATAAAAATCTAAATACATATAATAGAATAGTGGTGTATAAATGAAAAAATGACAAAAGAGATGAAATATAATGTAAATAAGATAGCTTTAAAAATCATAAAAATCTAAATACATATAATAGAATAGTGGTGTATAAATGAAAAAATGACAAAAGAGATGAAATATAATGTAAATAAGATAGCTTTAAAAATCATAAAAATCTAAATACATATAATAGAATAGTGGTGTATAAATGAAAAAATGACAAAAGAGATGAAATATAATGTAAATAAGATAGCTTTAAAAATCATAAAAATCTAAATACATATAATAGAATAGTGGTGTATAAATGAAAAAATGACAAAAGAGATGAAATATAATGTAAATAAGATAGCTTTAAAAATCATAAAAATCTAAATACATATAATAGAATAGTGGTGTATAAATGAAAAAATGACAAAAGAGATGAAATATAATGTAAATAAGATAGCTTTAAAAATCATAAAAATCTAAATACATATAATAGAATAGTGGTGTATAAATGAAAAAATGACAAAAGAGATGAAATATAATGTAAATAAGATAGCTTTAAAAATCATAAAAATCTAAATACATATAATAGAATAGTGGTGTATAAATGAAAAAATGACAAAAGAGATGAAATATAATGTAAATAAGATAGCTTTAAAAATCATAAAAATCTAAATACATATAATAGAATAGTGGTGTATAAATGAAAAAATGACAAAAGAGATGAAATATAATGTAAATAAGATAGCTTTAAAAATCATAAAAATCTAAATACATATAATAGAATAGTGGTGTATAAATGAAAAAATGACAAAAGAGATGAAATATAATGTAAATAAGATAGCTTTAAAAATCATAAAAATCTAAATACATATAATAGAATAGTGGTGTATAAATGAAAAAATGACAAAAGAGATGAAATATAATGTAAATAAGATAGCTTTAAAAATCATAAAAATCTAAATACATATAATAGAATAGTGGTGTATAAATGAAAAAATGACAAAAGAGATGAAATATAATGTAAATAAGATAGCTTTAAAAATCATAAAAATCTAAATACATATAATAGAATAGTGGTGTATAAATGAAAAAATGACAAAAGAGATGAAATATAATGTAAATAAGATAGCTTTAAAAATCATAAAAATCTAAATACATATAATAGAATAGTGGTGTATAAATGAAAAAATGACAAAAGAGATGAAATATAATGTAAATAAGATAGCTTTAAAAATCATAAAAATCTAAATACATATAATAGAATAGTGGTGTATAAATGAAAAAATGACAAAAGAGATGAAATATAATGTAAATAAGATAGCTTTAAAAATCATAAAAATCTAAATACATATAATAGAATAGTGGTGTATAAATGAAAAAATGACAAAAGAGATGAAATATAATGTAAATAAGATAGCTTTAAAAATCATAAAAATCTAAATACATATAATAGAATAGTGGTGTATAAATGAAAAAATGACAAAAGAGATGAAATATAATGTAAATAAGATAGCTTTAAAAATCATAAAAATCTAAATACATATAATAGAATAGTGGTGTATAAATGAAAAAATGACAAAAGAGATGAAATATAATGTAAATAAGATAGCTTTAAAAATCATAAAAATCTAAATACATATAATAGAATAGTGGTGTATAAATGAAAAAATGACAAAAGAGATGAAATATAATGTAAATAAGATAGCTTTAAAAATCATAAAAATCTAAATACATATAATAGAATAGTGGTGTATAAATGAAAAAATGACAAAAGAGATGAAATATAATGTAAATAAGATAGCTTTAAAAATCATAAAAATCTAAATACATATAATAGAATAGTGGTGTATAAATGAAAAAATGACAAAAGAGATGAAATATAATGTAAATAAGATAGCTTTAAAAATCATAAAAATCTAAATACATATAATAGAATAGTGGTGTATAAATGAAAAAATGACAAAAGAGATGAAATATAATGTAAATAAGATAGCTTTAAAAATCATAAAAATCTAAATACATATAATAGAATAGTGGTGTATAAATGAAAAAATGACAAAAGAGATGAAATATAATGTAAATAAGATAGCTTTAAAAATCATAAAAATCTAAATACATATAATAGAATAGTGGTGTATAAATGAAAAAATGACAAAAGAGATGAAATATAATGTAAATAAGATAGCTTTAAAAATCATAAAAATCTAAATACATATAATAGAATAGTGGTGTATAAATGAAAAAATGACAAAAGAGATGAAATATAATGTAAATAAGATAGCTTTAAAAATCATAAAAATCTAAATACATATAATAGAATAGTGGTGTATAAATGAAAAAATGACAAAAGAGATGAAATATAATGTAAATAAGATAGCTTTAAAAATCATAAAAATCTAAATACATATAATAGAATAGTGGTGTATAAATGAAAAAATGACAAAAGAGATGAAATATAATGTAAATAAGATAGCTTTAAAAATCATAAAAATCTAAATACATATAATAGAATAGTGGTGTATAAATGAAAAAATGACAAAAGAGATGAAATATAATGTAAATAAGATAGCTTTAAAAATCATAAAAATCTAAATACATATAATAGAATAGTGGTGTATAAATGAAAAAATGACAAAAGAGATGAAATATAATGTAAATAAGATAGCTTTAAAAATCATAAAAATCTAAATACATATAATAGAATAGTGGTGTATAAATGAAAAAATGACAAAAGAGATGAAATATAATGTAAATAAGATAGCTTTAAAAATCATAAAAATCTAAATACATATAATAGAATAGTGGTGTATAAATGAAAAAATGACAAAAGAGATGAAATATAATGTAAATAAGATAGCTTTAAAAATCATAAAAATCTAAATACATATAATAGAATAGTGGTGTATAAATGAAAAAATGACAAAAGAGATGAAATATAATGTAAATAAGATAGCTTTAAAAATCATAAAAATCTAAATACATATAATAGAATAGTGGTGTATAAATGAAAAAATGACAAAAGAGATGAAATATAATGTAAATAAGATAGCTTTAAAAATCATAAAAATCTAAATACATATAATAGAATAGTGGTGTATAAATGAAAAAATGACAAAAGAGATGAAATATAATGTAAATAAGATAGCTTTAAAAATCATAAAAATCTAAATACATATAATAGAATAGTGGTGTATAAATGAAAAAATGACAAAAGAGATGAAATATAATGTAAATAAGATAGCTTTAAAAATCATAAAAATCTAAATACATATAATAGAATAGTGGTGTATAAATGAAAAAATGACAAAAGAGATGAAATATAATGTAAATAAGATAGCTTTAAAAATCATAAAAATCTAAATACATATAATAGAATAGTGGTGTATAAATGAAAAAATGACAAAAGAGATGAAATATAATGTAAATAAGATAGCTTTAAAAATCATAAAAATCTAAATACATATAATAGAATAGTGGTGTATAAATGAAAAAATGACAAAAGAGATGAAATATAATGTAAATAAGATAGCTTTAAAAATCATAAAAATCTAAATACATATAATAGAATAGTGGTGTATAAATGAAAAAATGACAAAAGAGATGAAATATAATGTAAATAAGATAGCTTTAAAAATCATAAAAATCTAAATACATATAATAGAATAGTGGTGTATAAATGAAAAAATGACAAAAGAGATGAAATATAATGTAAATAAGATAGCTTTAAAAATCATAAAAATCTAAATACATATAATAGAATAGTGGTGTATAAATGAAAAAATGACAAAAGAGATGAAATATAATGTAAATAAGATAGCTTTAAAAATCATAAAAATCTAAATACATATAATAGAATAGTGGTGTATAAATGAAAAAATGACAAAAGAGATGAAATATAATGTAAATAAGATAGCTTTAAAAATCATAAAAATCTAAATACATATAATAGAATAGTGGTGTATAAATGAAAAAATGACAAAAGAGATGAAATATAATGTAAATAAGATAGCTTTAAAAATCATAAAAATCTAAATACATATAATAGAATAGTGGTGTATAAATGAAAAAATGACAAAAGAGATGAAATATAATGTAAATAAGATAGCTTTAAAAATCATAAAAATCTAAATACATATAATAGAATAGTGGTGTATAAATGAAAAAATGACAAAAGAGATGAAATATAATGTAAATAAGATAGCTTTAAAAATCATAAAAATCTAAATACATATAATAGAATAGTGGTGTATAAATGAAAAAATGACAAAAGAGATGAAATATAATGTAAATAAGATAGCTTTAAAAATCATAAAAATCTAAATACATATAATAGAATAGTGGTGTATAAATGAAAAAATGACAAAAGAGATGAAATATAATGTAAATAAGATAGCTTTAAAAATCATAAAAATCTAAATACATATAATAGAATAGTGGTGTATAAATGAAAAAATGACAAAAGAGATGAAATATAATGTAAATAAGATAGCTTTAAAAATCATAAAAATCTAAATACATATAATAGAATAGTGGTGTATAAATGAAAAAATGACAAAAGAGATGAAATATAATGTAAATAAGATAGCTTTAAAAATCATAAAAATCTAAATACATATAATAGAATAGTG